>CABFOV010008050.1:0-25261 GCA_902141375.1 Timema poppense
AGACCATATGGTTCAGCGTAGGGATACATAATTTGGTCTGGTAAAATTTCAAAGCTTTCAGCTGCCAGTCAGCACCAAAGAAGCTATAAGGTTACTGTAAGCGACAGGGGCTCAGTAGTAAACATATATAAAGGATAGTATAGATCTATATCTCCTACGTATCGAGTATGAACAGTTTTCAGCGTTAGCAGTGGTTGTAGGTGGTACTAAAAGTCAAACCTGCCCGTTGTTGCCACATTCAAATGTATTGTTGGCGTTTTTTTGGATGTTATAATTGCTTTCAAATTATTGACTAAAACCAGGAAAGTATGTATATGTATATATATTCATTTTAAATATTTAAAACATTTGCTATTTGTCAGTAGTTAATAAAAAGTATATAACTTTATATATTTATATAAAATATATTCCTATTTAAATGTTATATATTTATATAAAAATTATAACATACTATTATACCTATACTATAATATAGAATTCTATAAATACTATAGTAAATTAAAATATATTTATATAATTCTTAATAACAACCGACTAAAAGTATCAATGTCAACCAAGTAGATGCACTTAAACCCACAAAATAAATGAGGAAAAATGGAGAGGTACATAAATATAAATAAAAAATAAGTGTACTTCATAAAAATTTGACTTGGTGGTTTTTGCCCCCCTTGTCTTAACTTCTCACCTTAAAATGATAGAAATGTGATTTATTCACTCAAATTGTTCGGATAAAATGTTCTTTATAAAAATAAATATATAATTGGGGGGCTCCTGCCCCCTTACCATAATGCCTCACCTAAAAATTATAGCTATGCCATTTCTTCACTAAATTAATTAGAATACAATGTAGGGCATATTTTCTAAAGAAAATAGTTTAAGGGTTGGGAACTCACCTAAAAATAATATATGTGGTTTCCTCAATAAAATAGTTCAAATAAACTACACTATATACAAATCTAATTTTGGAGGGACTTCTGCCCTATGGACATAACTGCTCACCTAAAAATGAGTGAGAAGATATTTGGTAGAATAATTCGGGAAAGTTGGACACACACAAACATATGAGCCATATTGGTGATGAAGACTCACTTCTTATGATCATCTGATTATCAGCATCAACATCTAAGTTTCCATGGCATTCACTTGCCGTGGGGGTGTAAGGAACGTGAGAAAAGTCCAGAATTTTTTAGTTTTCATATCAAAGCTTGTTTGTCTCAAATAAATAAAATATTTCTTTAGTAGAAATAAACGAGTCAGCTCTTTTCACATGGTGATACTAACAGTTTTTAAATATTTCTCAAGACCATAACGGTATAAGAAACTTTTTAAATGTATGAAAAAGTTTTTCAGATAGGTAATGCCTTAATTTTTGTTACACATATTAAATAACAGCTATTGATATTAATGTGTGAAATATATTTATCTCCATCTTTCTACTGAAGCAATATTTTATTTATTTGGATAAAAAAATACTATAAGAACTAAAATAACACTGGGCTTTTCTCGTACCCCCTTAAACCCCTTCAACACATAAATAATGTAATATATAAATGAAAATAAGACAAAAACCAGTTTTCTTGATCCCATTGTATTTGCTCACTAAATGAGCTATATTGCTACAATTTTACATAATTCAGAATGGAGAAAGAGTCACTATATACATCTAGTCACTCAGAATGGGGAAAGAGTGACTAACTGCTAAAACTACTTATAACTAAAAGAAGTACAAAGTTGAACATTCTGTGCACCTATTGGAATTCAAACATTCATTCAGGCTTCACAGACTGCCTGACATGAGACTATTTTTGTTTTTAAAATTAGAATCTAGATATCAATAGTGAGAAATAAAAATAAACAGTCAGTTGGGGTCTCAGCTCCTAACCCTGGAGCGTGTCCAGCCCCTTGTGATGTAATTTTTTCGGAGATTGAGCGCTGTGTGTAGACTTTGTAAGTACTCCACTCACCAGGGCCATACAGAGGGGGTTAATTATTTGGNTTAACTTTTCAGTGTGTTAATAAAATGAAAGTTAAATTTCTTACTAATATGGTTGACCTTCAGGCTCCAACCATGCAGACACCTCCCCATCCCCCCGAAATACATTTTTGGGTGTGGCAGTGCCTCCTCCTACTTAGAGAGTTATGTACAATCGTAATTACGTTATAAACTATTTTGAAGAGACCCTATAATATTTTATTGCTAAGCCTATTAATATACAAGAGTGGCTACTTCTTTTCATGATTTAGCTATTGAAAGTTAGATCCAAAAAAATAATCCAATTGTAATAAATTAGATTTACAAATATATTAAAATTGGAATAAGTAACAAAAATCATTAAATCAATCGAACACAAAGCTCTGTTTCAATATTACTAATATGAACTAATTTGCTAGTGGCATTAGATATAAAAGTTAAAATAATACTAACAAATATGAAAAAGTAAATAATGCCAATTCAGTTAAACATAATCTGCAAGGCTTGGTGGGCAGCTAATTTAATGGTCCTAATTTAGATTATAGAGAATGAAAAGCACAGTGAAAGTGTTTTCCCCTTCTCGCCTTTAGTCTAATTGAAAGAGATATAAACCTCGTGCAGATGCCACCTCTCCCCAATCTAGTACATTCAGATAGTGTGAAAGACTTAACAAATTATGTGTAGCCATTTTTATTTCTTTTAAATTAATCAGGATAGTTTTTATGTGTAGTGACAAAACCATCATACATAGTTAATATATATTGGTTTTTCTTCCCTGCATTACATAAAATCAGTAAAACATAATGCTTAAGAATGGCAGTAGCCCACACATGCTGTCAAAATTCATTGAATATAAATACATTTTGATAAACTGATTTGCTAACTAGAAAATTCACAATTATTCTAGACAGTTTATGGCATAATATTGCTAGGTGTCAAGTGAAAAAGAAATTAATATAAACAAAAACAGTATTGATCAGTCTAGAGCAACACCTTATCATTTTTTATGAATGGTTTTTTTATTCAGGGTATTTAATGTGCTCTTTCTGAACCTCGGGTTTTTCTTGTTCTTCGGCCACCGCGGATTACTAGGCTTGTCATGGCCTACACCTGGGTAGTGGGGCGACCGCCTACAGGTTCACAGGTAAACCTTATTGTGGTGGTATCCTTCATTCACTGAGGCTACAAGTGCTGACAATGACTCAGCTATTCATCTCCCACCCTTGTAGCTTGTCAATCAGACAAATTGGACAGCTACAATTAAATATCATTATTTTGATAATTTACGAAGGAAAGAAGTAATATTAACATATTTGGAAGTAATATACCTTGAAGTTTATTTTCCCTGACTATAAGAAGTCAAATATAATCACGTGTTTCCCTAACTTGAAACATGTGGTTGTTCAAAAATATTGACTTTTTATAAATACTGTAGCCGATTTCAAAGAATAGGATTAATATTATCACATTTATGAATAAAATACTTTAACGCATACCCTTTGCCATTGGATGATATTAGATACATTTACATACACCTGCAATGCTGCGTACAAGAATAAATAGTAAAGGACGTCTATATCACAAATTCTCATAAAAATAATAGCTGAGCCTAAATAATATAATCAAATCAGATGTATTTAAAAAGAAGATGCTTTGGTATCTACTCACCATTTCAAGATGTTCTTGGATTTATTCACCACTTTTTAGACAAGAAAATTATTCAATGATGGCGGCTTAACTGTAATCACACGTGCTTTCAATCACAACACCTGACTAAGAAAGAAGTGAAGCCTGGAAACGACCCACTGACTCACTTCCCGTCAGAGAAGACTAAAGGCAGTCCAAGGAACCATGTTTTCCTCCTTTCCCGCAAGCATACCTTTCCACGTCTTTTTCTTTCCTTCCTCTTTCATCCATCTTTCTCTTTTTCTATATTTCTGAGTTTATCACCCTTTCTGTTTTGTTCCGTTCTTGTCAGATTTTAGAGTATATATAGGGCTGCTCTCAGGTTCACATTATATCCGTTCTACTACAACCCAGAGTCATAGGAGGAACTTCTACACCATCACGCTACAAAGAAAATGACGACCATGAAGTAAGGACCGTCAGATCCACCGCCACCTTGGACAGGAGGTCATACTTCGATCATTTAAGTATCCTGGAAAACGTCATAAAGTCATTATGGCTTAGAGTCTAGTTTTTGTTCAAAAAACTAGACAATGTATATTTAGTCATATTGATATTTTATATGTTCTGTGTTTAAAGTCAAAGCCAATTTTTTTGTTAGTCGACTGGACAGTTATTTCATTTCAAGTCTTGTTGACTTCAAGATGGAAATGATTTGTTTAATTTGTTATATATCATGTCCTGCAGTTTGAAGGACAAGTCTTTTTTTTATGAGCCTTTGGCTTTGAAAGTAGTAATGCCTTAGTCATAGACTTACTAACCTCCACAGGTTCCATTATTTATTTATTTTGAGCTAATGGTTCTCATGATGACCTGGAAGTCATGTACATCTGTTTAATATTTGGATGGCTACTACCAGGCTGTCAGTTTTGTTTTCCAAATCACAGTTGTGTTAATGGAAATCTATGTATTTAGTTGGTCAAGTAGTCACGCTTCACGTGCGGTATTAGTTTCGGTGAGCAGCCCGTGGAAATCCACTTGAGTGATAATGGGGGTCCACGGAAATAATACCTTTTTTTCTTTGCCCTTTTTTGGCTCCTATTGTGTTTTTTTTGTGTTGCTCTTAGTGTAATTGCAATTAGAATTGTTTGTACTATTGAATGCTCTGGCAGTACCGGAAGGTAAAAAGACCAACCATACTACTCATTTGTTGACACCTGTTTATTAGCCATCGACCTCTGTTATCTACAGATCTTTATATTGTTTATCATTATTCAAATTTGTTTTAAAGGATATTATCTTAAAACCCAGTCAAGCAAACTGACTAAAATTTATATGTATATCTAGTTCGATACCTTTTGTTAATTACTACTTATTTGTTTTCTCCTTAGAAAACTTCTACCTGTAGCCTGGCGCCTGATAAGCCCTTGTAGCTACATCAAGACCATCAAATTCAACGAAGTTTTATTATTAGCAACAAGCTTCTAACTTATGATCTTGGAACATTATTATAAACCTAATTCTTATTATTTCTGTTTTTAATAAATTTATTTATTGTTAAACAAATTATTTTTCCATTTAAATTTCACTTTGTTTGTAACGTTATCAAATTAATCCAGTAGGTTTTTTTGTAACACCCTCACACTCCCAGCCCACAAAAATGGGAGCCAACTGGCCAGGCCATGTTTCAAGATTATTTGTTAGCCCTGCCTCATGTCGCACGTCTGCACCTAACCTGGCTTCCACTGGGGTACTACCCAAACTCCACTAGACTACTCGGAATTTGGTTCAGAACTTTGGCGGTGAGGACAGGAATAAGTAGGAGAGGCTAAGCGTGGCCCACTAGGTAGGCTCCTTGTATTGCACATCACTATCCCATCTATATAGAATGGTGGGGAGTGAAAGAAAGAGGAATATGCTGGCATTTTACTAAGTGGACCCGGACACAGGCTGGGAAATTTTGATGATAATGATCATGATTATGACTTTCTGAACGAGCTGAATATATCAGCACACACAACTTAAAATCATCTTTAATCTATAAGTCACACCACCTAATACTCGGCCGTTAATTTATTTACTATGAAAGGGTTTACCTACACTTCACCAATGATAAATGTATTGGCCATGCCGGTAATTAAACCCAAGGCCCTTAGCTCAGCAGGCAGACACGCTACCGACTGAGCTATTGCATCAGACCTAATAGGAAGAACTAGGGCAGACGGGAAGATAACATTAGAATGAAGCTGAAAGAGAGAGGAGGTTATGAGCGAGACTGGATAGAGCTAGCTCAAGTTAGAGACAGTTGGCATAATATGTAGGTGCAGCAATGCACTATCGAGTTCCTATTCCATATAGTTAGCTACCAAGTTGTTGCATATTTCATGATTCGCTAGTTTGTTGCATATTTCATTATTCGCTAGTCTCACTTGGTTATTTCCACCCCTATATCCCCGTCACTCAACTGCATATTTCTTGAAATTAGCCACCCCTTTACCCTCCTTCTACTCCCAAGTAAAACCTCTCACACCTGTCGCTTATTCCGTCTCAAACAGTTATCTGTGGATTCCAATCTCTATCACAACTCTGTGAAACTCTCTGGCTCGTTTTGTTTGAATATAAACTCGTAAAAATACCCTGTGGAAAGTGATTTTAGTGCGCGATTATTCATAGATAATAAGTTAATAATGTTCTGTGTGTGTGTTTTTATTTAATATAATATGTACTCATTAAACGCGAGTGTTTAGGGGAGCTCCTCTCACCAATTAATATCCTTAAGAGGCCCATCCTCAGATCAAGAAGATCAAGACCATCACTCACAGGTATTCTCGGATCTTGAGTCTACGACACCCCTCAAAGGTAAACTCTACACAATACACTTTTTTTCTAAATCAACATTCAACTCCCGTCTCTGTTTTAGTATACCTAAAACTGGTCCTCCGAAATCAAATTACTTTTTTTTGTTAGTTTTAACTACATTAAAGAGACAGATTGCTCAAACATTTTGGTCCTACGGGACGGATAACAGTGTTCACGCGCTATGGAAATAACATTAACTTTTTTTGTCTTCTTGCTAATTCAATGTTAAAAAAACTCTTTGTTGCACTAAGAAATAATCTCTTGTGTTTGTGCATTTTTATCTCTAACAATTCTCAAGTTTTATATGATTAATTTGCTACTCAACTCACATTACTCAAGATTGATATTGTTGCCTATTAATTCAATTAACTTCAAGTGTTAATTGCTCAATGACTTTCGTTTTGCTATTGTTTTATTGTTGTTAAATTTATTTAAACTAAAATTTATCTGAATTTTCACGTTCCAACTAATACTCTCAACAACGAAGTTTAGTACATTTCAACGCCAATGCGGCTTAATTAGTAATAGGCTGACTAAAATGAACAATTACATTGACTCGGTCGAAGAACAAAAATTGAATGATGCGCAAATTCAAAGATTATTTTCTACTCAAAAAGGAGCTAAATTAAAAACCGTAGAATTCAGTGCTCTTCTCGATAAGTTTCTAGAATACTGATCCCAAAGACTTTTATGAATCTTTAGTAGCCACTTTACAAGACTATATTAGATTTACACACAACAATTGATTGTCGAATTAGAGTATTAATTCCAGCTATTCAAGAACCACTGTTAAAAGACCAACGCGACTTTACCTACCACTCCTGTTTCTCACACCCACGCAGTCCGGTTGCCTAAGTGTAATTTGCCCACTTTTAATGGAAACCTGCAACAATGGATGGTGTTCTCTAACTTGTTTTAAACAACAATACACTCAAATATATCATTGTATCATGCAGAAAAGTTCCAATATTTGTTAAGTTCTCTTCAAGGTGATGCGCTCAAGGTCATACAAGGCATCCCCACTTCCAATTATAATTACCCAATCGCCTGGAACTTACTTCAAAAAAGATGTAATCAGGTTTGCCGAATAGTTTCTCTCCATCTCGACAAGATTTTAGACCCACTGCCAAGGGAACGGGCTTGGGAAAATTAGCGGGGAAAGAAGACCCTGTTGATCTTGTGAGGTATTTCATGCACGTCCGCACGTAGTCCTATAACTGCTGACTCCATTGGGAGAGCATTGAATCTGTGAGAAGTGATATTCAAGCATCGCGTGGTTTTTAATGACGTGGACCTAAGCTCGTTGATGCCATGATTTGAATCTCCTAGCTAGTGTGTATCCTAGAGTAGAGCTCTGGGCAGTTAGTTCCAGGCAGTTGGTGTAAACAGTTGGTGCTAGACAGTTGTCAATTGTGTATTAAGTGGAAGGTATATACTTCATTCACGGTAGGAGTTTACCTCTGAAAGGTCTTTTTTCCTACCAATATCCTACTATATAATAGATTTCTGGTAGAGAAAAAGGCCTTTCAGAGGTAAACTCCTACCGTGAACAAACTTTACCTTGTAAAACTTGAGAAACGCTATCAGCGCAACTTTTAAAAAAAACTTCCATATATATAATTATTTGGACTGTTTAACCGACACCGAGCTAGATGTGCAGTATTGTCATATGTCAAGTTTTATTCTGAAAGAGTGAAGGGGGAGCGAGCCAATCTGTTGTTTACATGGGTCAAGTTTCTTGGAAAGGAAAGGCCAAAGTGCCACTTTTATCAAAGGACACTCACTTACTTTAAGAAATCTGCTGCTTTATTTATAGGTTGAACTCAAATAATCAGTAGTATAGTTTTCTTTATATTTCTTACCTAGTGGAAGAAAACATTTTTCATTCGACTTTCTAGTATTAGACTGGTTTCGTGGTGACGAGATTGGGGTTCAATTCCAAATAGTGTACTGAGGGTGCTTTATTTCTTAAAACGGTTCCAAACGCGCAATTTTTATTTATTTAGTTTTAGCAGCGTGTCTTACTACCCATTCGGGTTATACGCTTATGTACTAATTTACTTTAATGCGTTAGGTGGCAGGAAGGTTAAATTAAGAGGAGGTGCATCTGTATTTTTGTGGCATGATAGCGGAAAAAAAATAGGGTAAAACCACCTGAGTGCACCCGACCGGAATCGAACCGTGGTCCCAGTCTTCAGCATGTCAGTTAAACACGGCGGGTAGCACAGACTATTATACTGGATTGCTGGTGGTAGGAAGATTGAAGTTCAAATCCCAGTTGGGTGTAACAAGGGTATTTTTCCCTAAAAATTTTCCCCACTATCAATCTACGCAAAGATGGCTATATTAAATCTAAAATGTCACCATCCCCATTCCTAGTTCACTAGGGTAAATAATGTATGTGTATAACTCAAACGGGTAGTAAGTCGCCATGAAAAAAAAATACTATTGTGAGGAATACCAAGAGTGTTGGCGAAACTTTATTAGTGTCAGGCGAGGTGATTTGTAATTTTTTAAAATCTTTTTTGAGTTTTTAGGGGATTGACTCCAAGCGAGTGGAAAATATTTGAAAATGTAATGCCACTAAAAGATATTTGAGGTGTCCCTTAAGCATTTAGAAATAATAATAGATTTTTATAGAATCTATTTTAAGTTTGATGCAAACCATCTTTCAGCTTCAAACTCGAGTATATAAGAGAGGAGTTAAACTGGAGGAAGACACATTTCGATGGGGGGATGAGTGGAGGAGAAATGGGTGGCAAAACCCCACCCTATCAACCTTCCCCCCTTCCCATTTCACTCTCAATGAGTAACACTGAATATAAAACTATTGACAGGCACACCGTAGAATGTAGATAATTTCCTCAGCGACTGACAACCCAAGTTATGAAGTTGTGGACAGCATTTGAGATTCACATTGGTAACTTAATTTTCTTTAAAAGATTCATACGTCAGTCATGTAATTACTTATAATGGAAAGTATAAAAATCCAAATAATAATATTAATAAGAGGAAGAAGAATGGTAATAGAAATATATTATCAATTAACATACAAGTTTTTTATTTTTAAACGTTTCTTTCATGGACATAGAAAATTGAGATTCAGGGGTCTGAACCCCTCTTAAAATATGTTAGAGCCCTTAAAAGTAAGGTGGAGGGGGGGAGGGGTACATATATACGTATAAAATATAAATAAGAAATTGTGTTTTTTACTTTTCATTCTTGTGTTACATCAGCCAGAATATACAAGTTATTAGTAGATTATTATTATTATTTTAGTATAAACTTAGAGATTCACTAAAAATTCCTATTTTAATACTAGCTTTACCAAAACTAGCTTGAAACATGTACAAAGGTGTAACTATGCATTAATGGAACCATGGTGGGTCAACCCAAGTAAAAAAAGATTCCACCATCCCCAAATATTATGTTTAATTGTGAATTATTAAAAAAAAATTACATTTATTATTGAAATTCTTTTATATTACTTAATAATATAGAGTAGGTAGGTTTAATTTAGCGGAAGTGTGCCCATATTTGCGCGGAGATATAAGAGAGTAAACCCAATGAGGAAAAACCACCCTAAGTGCATTACAATACAGCCGAAAAAGTTGTTAAAATTGTTGCTGAAATGTTTCAATAAACGTAAAAGAATTTAATTGAATAAAATAAAACAATATTTATAAATATTATAAACAAATCTTCAATCGATTATCAATATTAAGACTTATAGAGAGACTAAACAAACATTGATCTCAGTGAAATTGTCTACATTTCCTCCAAGGACAAGCTACGGGCAGTAAGTAGCTCAACAGTCAACATAGCTAATCTCTGCATACTTTCTTGATTTATGTGCTCCTTGAATAAATTTTAATAGTCTTTAAAATGGCCTTTCAGCTGTTTCTATTGATTTTACAGAAAAATGTGTACATACATTTTTTGTACAGCATAAATTATGCGCAATAAAGTGACTATTGAGTAATTTTTGATTGAATGATTAGATCTTTACGAAACAAAAAATAGACTTAAAAGATAATGCTTTCATCTCTTATCAAATTAATTTTAGGTGAGTAGACCTGCGTGGTGGGCTTGTGGCACTTTGCCACTAAACCTATAGTTACACCACTGAACTTGTAACTATCAATAATTTCAAACTCTATTAACCTATATTTTATGAATTATATACGATAATCAAATATAGCTTTATACGTTTAAACATATGTAATTATGTCTAACACCCACTTTGGTGGCCTAATATTTTGACGCACTACTCTTTTAGTAGACTAGACTGCCGATGACGGGGAGATCGAGGATCGAATCTCGGTCGGCTCTACTGATGTTGGTTTTACACGCTCCCTCCCCGCAAGTGTGGGTACACTTCCTATGAATGTGACCGTCATGATCCCTAAAACCATTAGCGTAATTGTTGGAAAAAAAATCGATTGAAAAATTCTCTGTTTATTTGGCAAAAATTTGAATCTTGCCATTCCTCAGGAACTGTATATCTTACTGAAAGTAAATATCTTGACCAACCTACATAACATTATATATATATATATATATATATATATACAAAATACATATTATGTATGTATATATATACATATATTTAAATTTGAAGATAGCATATAAAACAATTTTCTGCAAAAAGCAACATTTCATTTTTTTAATGAATAATTTTATAGAATAATTATTACATTGGTAACCTTTATTGCCTCTACTACAAAAAATTATAACACTCCAAAAATAAGTATTTAAAATTATAATAAAACATATTGAAAAATACTGCAAGAAAAGATTTATCACCCAATTGGATGGAATATATCTATCTATCGATTTTGACCAAAAGTGATAGGCTTACACACAAGTTTTACATTAAAGCATGATAATTTTATAATCTATACCCTGATTTTGGTAGGAAGAACAGTAGAGAAAATTCAAACATTATGTTTTACAGCCAACATTGATAACATTTTACTATAATTTTACTATATTATTTGTTTTAATTGATAGGTATTGATTACATTTATCAAAAGTGACAACTGCAGATAACATGACTTGATGAATGTAAATATTAAACTTGTTTTAGTAACTTTAGTAACTAACTTCTACTGTTCTTCCTATCAAAATCGTACTATATGTGTCCCATATCAATAACGTTTGTGTCAGGGGTATTCATAATATCTACATATCACTAGCTATTTTATAATTTTTGATACACACAGTATATGATACCGAATGCATTCTATAGCTTTATACATTCAAAGTCCTTCATTAAAACATCTGCAATGAACACACTTAAAATTATGTTTTTAATTTTTTTTATTAGTGGCATGTGCTACAAATTTCGGTTAAATCTCGGCCGCCTCAACTGAAGTGTTTTTACTTATGATTGCTCATTCCCTCCACGCAAATGTAGGAACATTTTCTTTAAATTACCGTATTTTTTATCCACCCTACTTTCTTATTGTAAATTTACGGATAACATTGAAGCTAATAAGAAGTGAAGCATTACTAATATCACAAGAACAGAAAAATGACATTGAAATAATCTTTACAGTGCACACTCTTATATGTGTTGAGTAACATCTTCATCTTAGCATTTGTATTCCCCCCCCCCATGTGTTGAGTAACATCTTCATCTTAGCATTTGTATTCCCCCCCCCTCTCCTTCCTCTCTAAAACTTACGTTATTTCCATCTCTTTGACTTGGCATGCTGTGGCACCCAAGGGGTGCGAGAAAGTAAAAATTATATTTGTGATCAATTTATTTTGTCAAATAATGACTGTCAAAGTGAGGAATGGAACTATTTTAATTTTAAAATAGTGGTGTTCATGGCATGTTCACTAGTGCCCCCATCCCCCTTTCATTATCCAGCTTTATAATTGATAGCAAAATAGTTTCAAGACATTTATCTATTGTAACAAGTGTATTACTTGCTAAAATTTCCAATAGTCCATAATGATTTAGATAACCCTGTATTATCAATACCAAATTATCGACTCTGTTTACAGATCAGATTACCAAAGGTAGGGCCAAAGTGTTTGATCGGTACACCTAAGTGAACAGAGCCTGTGTAGGTTTTACGCCGATGTACGAATTAAGCTAATGTTTTAGAGAAGAGTAAGGTTGCTTTTTGATGACATACACTCACATTTGCGTGGAGGGTGAGTGGAAAGCACTCTTGGAATAATAACCCCATAGTACCCAACCGGGATTGAACCCCGAACCCCGACCTCGGCACTCCAGTTTATTGCAAGAGTAGTACCATAGATCATGAAGTCACCAAAGCGGGTCTCGTAATTATATTAATTAGGTATTCTACGCACATGATATGAAACTAATGGATGAATTATAAATTTTATTTTACTTTAGTACAATATGTATGTTAAAAAATGAAAGGATAATTATTCTCAATCATATTTACTAGGTTTATGCTTTGTCTGCAGTTCTTCTAGAAAACATGAATAAAACTATTTAGAAAAAGTATTTTCATCTCTTCTTATAAAATATTTTTTACACAAACAAATTGTATCTAGTCAAATTATTTAGGAGCTAAACAGAACCAAGCCTAACCTATAAATAAAACTTTTAGAATAGATAATGCAAATACATCGCAGCGAACATTTTTAATAACTCAAGTTTGGAGGTGACAGATAATTAGTGTCAAGTCAAGGGTTCTGCCTGAACAGGTTTTTAATGGAGAGAGGGAAGGGGGAATAGTGAGGCTTACAAAAAATATAGAAAGATAGATAATGCCGAAAAGGTGTTGAGGAGGAGAGGGAGAGGTGCTTCTGATGACAGATCCATCAAGCAGGAAACTACTGAACCTTTTCAACAGTTAAACATGATTTAATTTGAAAATACCAAATTTTGTAAAAATTATTGTATAGCAAATATTCGTCGTGTATGATAGAACATTATCTTATTCTCTATAATAATATGAAATCTTCAAAATTATAATATTTTATTTGACATTTTATTCTTTTAAATTTAAATGAAATTACGTATTATTGTAAAAAAGTAAATATTAACTTGTAACTTTTTTTAAAAATATGATTCATTTTTAATTTACAAGTCAAATATAATACATAAAACCGAATGTTGTTAATATGCATAGTTTCTGAGAAATAGGCTGTATAACATTAACGTTCTTATATAGTAGATATCTATACAAATCTTAAGACCATATGCAAGAACGAGAATTAGTGTAGATGAGGGGTGGGGGAGAAGTGAAGTGGCGTTGATTTATTTGCTTTTGGGCCATATGCATGAACCTAACCTACTAGATTGCAAATTTATGCCACCCACTTCTCATTAATTTTTTTACTTTTACTCATGCTTGTTCTTGCATACGGCCTTTAGGCCCACAATAGCGTGACAAGTGGATTGGAAAACCACAATGTGTATACGAAGAATGGGGGAGCATTTATATTACTTATTATTTATTACCACGTCATAC
Source organism: Timema poppense (assembly GCA_902141375.1). NCBI lineage: Eukaryota > Metazoa > Arthropoda > Insecta > Phasmatodea > Timematidae > Timema > Timema poppense. The sequence goes on from CABFOV010008050.1 coordinate 13,921, forward strand.
TATCTATTCAGGCTTTACGCTTTTATTAGAACTATTTATAATGAGTTAAGAATGAAAATGAAATATTTTAGAGGTGATTTACCCGTATATGTATGGAATGAATCTGTTAAACCATTAAAGATAAAACCCACCCTCAGTAGACCAAACTGAGATTCAAACCCCAACCTTCCCATTTTCAGCAGGTCAACACCAGAGCGATGCCTAAGACCATACGATCACGGAATTGGGTCATTTAGAAATAACCATCCTCAATACACCCTTTGAGGATTATAATCCAAACCTCTTCGCTACCAGCTAACTGCACACAAACCTGTTAGTTATTGCTAAAAAATAATGTTCCTCAAGCTGGAAATATTTACAGAGGGAAGCTCAAATTCATCTCAACGTCATAGGCCCTTAGTCTGATAAATTTCAAATATTTGGCTTTTAGTAACACTTTTGTGCCCACACCTTTCGTGGACCCTTTTACCATTCGTGGAGACAGCTTATGTCTGCACACTGCACTCGCTGATACCAGTACCTACAATTATATTTTCATGACCTCAGACTTGGGGTGTGGCACAACGGAGCATTATTGAGGGAGGTTTGGAAGGAGAAAGTTCTTAATATATCGCCACTTAAATATTTATTCAAGACCTTAACACAAACCCATGGTTGATCCGGCTAAACAATTAAAAGTTAAAAGCAAACCTCTTCTCCATGCCCGTGCGTGTGCACAGCTAAATATATTAACCAATGGACGCCACAACATATACCTAATTATACCGGTTCGAGAATACCTTCAAGAACAAACTAGTTCATGCTCTTAAGCAGTGGCATATTCTGATAAAATTAATAAGTATGATGTACTCTAAAATTTGTAGGGGAGATTTGGGGGCCGAGGACCCTCAACTACCGTTGGCCAACAATGTCAAGGGATTATTTCAAGGAAAATATTTAAAGGTGTGTTCTTACAGAACATTGGTTCACAAACATTTATTAACGGATGGACATTTCGAAGTTTTGTAAATCTCTCTTTCAAGTAGTTTCATGTATTATCACCACACCAGAGGTGCGCTGCTGCTACTCAACAAAAGACAAGCTATCACCGTTATACTCTCTGAAGGAATGATGCCGATTTTTGAGCCGCAATGTCTAGGTTTTGTAGAATGACTTCTAAGGTCAAAGAACAAGGGCTCGAATTCCTGTCATAGTTTAGTTTTTATGAGTTACTTTAGGAAATCATTATTTACAGTAAATTTTGACATTTTTTATTCAGTTTGTTCATTACTCTAAAAATAGATAAAAATATATTTTCTTTCCAATATCTAACAAAATATATCTTTTTCCTTTTTGTTTTTTTCATTTACATATTTTTTACGGTCACTACTTTCTCTAATTATTTAAATACATGTTATAAGGAGGTTAAAATTAAAATAAATGCACCACAATTTGTTTGAACAGAAAATAGAAAAATCAAAGTGAAAATCACACTTTATTTTAGGTGATAGATATCCTGAAAAAAATAATTGGAAATATTAAAAAAAAAATTAGTTAAGAAAAGGCGGCCAAAGTTGAGTAAAAATTGCAATTTTTTTATTATTTTTTCAATCAAATATAATTTACGTACTTTGCGCCTACATCACTTTACAAATAATTCCTACTGTTAACATTTTTCGAACACTATACTAACTAGAACATTGTATTCTATGATCTAAAAATATATATATCTGAGTTAAATAAACTCTCTAAACCATATTTCCATTTAAAATCATTAATTTATTATTATAATAGGAATATAGCCCAACCTAAACCAAGTCTTTAATTTCTTATTGCTACGTTTAGAACACAGGTTATTAATGGCTTAATCTGATTGCGTAGAGATTAGGAAGTTAGCTAAGAGGAAGTGAACCCGCATTTGCATGGAGTAGATGGGAAAACCAGAGTTATAAATCACTTGTGGAAAACCGTTAAAGGTATGTATATACCTTTAACAGTTTTCCACGCGTGATTTATAACTCTGGTTTTCCCATATATACTCCATCAATATATATATATATATATATTTACGGGAAAACCATCTTAGTTCATTTATGACTACGCCACTGTTATTAATGCCGGTTTTTGAATATTAATTTGATTCTTATGCTCTTTGGTTGACAGAGATGTTTCTCTTTTCTCATTTTTTCTGTAATAGTTTTCCTAGTTCCTAATGCAATAGAATCAGGGGCGACCCGACGTAAATTTCGCACCCGAGTGGTAATGATTTTTGGCGCCTCCCTACGTAACAGGTATATAATATGGTCCATTCACCTTAGGAGTGTAGGTATCTAACAGCTAGCAAAAGTTAGTAGATTAAATCTCTTGTACCCATTCGCCAACCCATATGATCTGCAATGACCATAATATGTTGATTTATTGTTACTTTTGGCAGTCAAAACTTTCCCAAAAACATTTCTTTTTTAAAATTTTGTTTCTCTTTTGGCAGTTCTTAAATCTTCTGCTAGCTGCCAGCTACCACATTTCTCAAGGTGATTATACTCACTGAAAATATGAAAATAATCTCCAAACCAAACTTAGCTTCGGTGTGGTAGGAAAATAATTGAAGGGGAATCTCCACAAATGTTAACTATACACTAAACGTTTCCCTTCAAGATTGTACAGAAAGTGATAGAATTACAAATAAAATTACATGAACTTGTTTTGTAGACAACTTCATCCTTTATTTTTTATTATAAGTTTAACAAACACTTTGACATTATGAACGGTTTACGTTATAATTGCAACACAAAAAAATTAGGGTGCCATTATTTCAAGCTTGCAAATGTAGAATAACTTATTAAGATTGGCAGTGGATTATATTTTACTCACCATACAATTTTATCAATATGTAAAATTACATGTTAGTGTCAAAAATTGAACGTTTATTGAGCTTAGCAACTCCATTATTACGCTCTGTCTTCGTTTGGCTTGGAGTTGCTAGGTTTGGGGATTATTTTCATATCGAACCCTGGTTACGTTTGGTGTGGAGGTTTGGGGACTATTTTCATATCATGCCCAGGCTACGTTAGGTTTTAAGTTATATGTTTAGGGACTGTTTTCATATCACACCCAGGCTACGTTAGGTTTGAAGTTTTTAGGTTTGGGGACTATTTTCATATCACGCCCAGGCTACGTTAGATTTTTGACTATATGTTCGGGGGTTATTTTTATATCAAGCTCAGGCTACGTTAGGTTTGAAGTTATATGTTTGGGGATTATTTTCATATCACACCCAGGCTACCTTAGTTTTGAAGTTGTTAGGTTTGGGGATTATTTTCAGATCACGCTCAAGCAGCGTTAGGTTCAAAGTTGTTAGGTTTGGAGTTTATTTTCATATTCCGCCCAGGCTACATTAGGTCATGTCTAGCTCTGTTTGGCGCCCCCTCAAGCTGGACATCTGGTTCGTACGGCCCTTAAGCCACCCCTGCATAGAGTAAGTAGCAGTGTATATATTTTCATTTATGATTTTTGGTCTAGTGATTCTATAACAATGTATACACCTATTAATTCATTTCTAAAATCTTAACGAGTTTTTATTAAATGTCTAATTCAAGATAAAGGGGAGAGAGAGTCTGTGGGTGCACCGTAATATTTATTTTTTATTACTACATTATAAAACTGCCTTTACCTCTATGTGAATAGGTGTTTAGACCTATAAATTCTAAGAAACTTTTATAATTTCAATTTCAATTTCAATTTCAATTTCCTTTATTATAGTGCTGGCCAACAGTCGTAAGACCTATAACAGGCCAGCACTGAAAAGTACACACGTACATACCTTATAATACATATATTTACACAAGAAAAAATGATAAACAAAAAATGGCTAAATAATGTTATATATTGATGAATAGCTACGAGATAAAAAGTAGTTAATAATAATAAGCATAAAAAGTAACATTAAAAACAAATAACTAAATAGTAAGCAGTAACATTATGCAAAAAATATATCAGAATATTGTAAGTTTAAATAATATAGGCAGAACCTCTACATGATAAATTATTGATATGGGACATCCTTAAATAACTCTCTGAGTTTAGCTTTCCTTTTATGATAAAAGTCAAATTCGACAAATCTAGAATTGGCGCTATGGATACAACGACCTATAGGGCTCGTCTTATAAGAGCTATCGAGAAAAAATAATTTAGGATTACGAGAAGCCCGAGAAGGGATATGAACGCCTACATGATCAAGGGCAAATTTGCAATAAATATTGTTATTGAAAATATTAAAAACAAAAAGGGCATCACAATAAAGTCTACGCGAGAAGAGAGTTTGGAGCCCTAAGAGGTTTCGAATTCTGTCATAATCATAATAAATCCGGTTACTAAAGAATTTATCATAGCATGCAGCAACAAATTTTCTTTGGATGTTTTCTAACCTAAGAGAGTCAGTTAAGGTAATGGAATTCCAAGCAACAGTGGCATATTCTAACTTAGATCTAACCAGGGCGTAATACAGACATAAAAAACAGTCAACTTTCTTAAATGATATAGTAATAAATTTAATAAGCCCAAGTAATTTCAATGACTGGGAAATGACATGGTCAACATGATAGTGGAAATAAAGTTTGTTATCCAGGAGGACACCAAGATCATTAATACAAAGTGTACGAACTATGTTATCACTGCCCAATTTATAAGTAAAAAAGAAAGGATTAGTTTTCCTAGTAAAAGATATAGATTTGGTCTTAGATTTATTGATAGACATTCCATTTTCCAAAGACCATTGTAAAATACCATTTACATCATTTTGTAAATCTATACAATCTGCTATTGATTTGATAGTTTTAAATAATTTTACATCATCAGCAAAGAGTAAATAACTAGACGAGTTCAAATATTTACCAATGTCATCAATAAACACATTAAAGAGAAGCGGACCTAAATTAGAACCCTGTGGTATGCCACAGGGTGCTAAAAATGTTTTTGAGGTATGTGAATCAATTTTAATAATGAATGATCTTTCATGCAAATAACTGCTAAACCAATTTACATAAGAGTGAGAGAGTCCAAAATTACCAAGCTTAGAGAGAATAATATTATGCTGACATAAATCAAATGCCTTACTTTGGTCAAAATAAATAGCATCAACCTGACCTTGGGCAGAGACTTGAGGGGCAACATGCCCAAGAAATTCTACTAAATAATAATAATAATAATAATAATAATAATTATTATTATTATTATTATTATTGGAGTTTACCGAAGTATCGACACAACTAGAAGTCATGTAACATCATTAAAACCATTCTACTCATGTTAATGTGTTCAACAGGATCCATAATTTCTAAACTACTTTTTTTTAACAACCTGTATATACATGTGTGTGTAATTTCTCTAAAAAAAATAGGTCTTAAACTAAAAAAAAATTGATGAATATTCTTAGGGGGCAGAAATAATAGCTAAGACTCACATGCCCACCCTCCCCTAAGTAAACTCCTTGATGTGCAAATAAATCTTCATATCTTCAAAATTGATTCTGCTATAATTGGGAAAAGGTTTTATTCGTCTGTAAAAAATTAGTAAAACTATTTAGATAATTCTTTTTCACCTCCTCTTACAAAATCAATGTTATAAAAAAAGGTTTTATCTAAACAAGGAAACACTGTTTATGCTAATTATTTATAAGGTAAACGTAATCAAGTCTACTATATAGAACACTTTTAACATAGATAGCGCAAATACATCACAAGGAATATTTTCAAAAAATCAGGTTTGGAGGTAATTGTAGTAACAAGGTGACAAACAATTAGTGTCCAGTCAAAGGTTTTACCTGTACGCGAAATAAATCTGGTAAGGGAAGGAGGAGTTGCGGGGTTTACAGAAAAAAAGATGGAATGATAGGGAATGCCAAAAAGGGGTTGTTGGGGAGGAGAGGGAGAGGTGCTTCCGAAGACAGAGCAATCTACCAGGAAGCTACTGAACCTTTCCAACAGTTTAGACATGATTTAATTTAAAAATATTTAATTTTATAAAAATTATTGTATTATAAATATTGGTAGCGTATGATAGTACATTATCTTATCCTCTATAATAGTATGATAACTTTGAAAGTATATTCTTGTATTTCATGTTTTATTTAATTTTAATTTAATGTAAATTACGTCTTATTGTAAAAAAGTAAATATTATCTTGTAATTTTTTATTAATATAGTTCATTTTAAATTTACAAGTTTAATACAATACAAAAAACAACATGTTGTTACTATGTATGGTTTCTGATAAATAGGCTCTATAAGTTTATTGTTCTAATATAGTAGTTGTTCATCCAAATCTTAACCATATGCTATCTTAGAAAATTTGGAGGCCCTCCCTACTCCCATATTCTCTCTTTTATTATTTATCCATAACAATGATTACCATTCACTCAAAATTTAATAAAAGTAGCCCCATGGCGTAAGCCTGCATTCAGGCTATACCTACCAAGTTAATACCAAACTGTTTGTCAGCACAACGACGCCTCCAGCTATTAAACCCGGTTTCTATAACGGAGCTCCTACTATTGTATTTGAGTAGCCTCTTATTTATCCACACCAGGCTGAGTCCAACCCGTTCCAGACACACGGCTTCCCATATAATCTTGAAATACTTCTTCGAAATTCAGGAAGCGCTGGTAATCAAACCCGGGACCTCTAGGTCCATAATCAGAACCTATTACCAAAGGCCGTAGCCAGCAAATAATTTCAGGGAGGTTTGGTGGGCACATTCCCCAATTGCCAAAAGCTAGAAAAAATTCAATATATAAAACACCTCTAGAAGCTATATGAAGTGTTTTTTAAGGCAACATAGCCCCTTCGTTGCTGAAGGCTAGGAAGATTATTAAAAACCTCTAAAAGCTATCTGAAGTATTTTTTATGACAACATAGCACCCTAACTGCTGAAGGTTAGGAAAATTTCTAAATATTAGACGCCTTTAGAAATCCTTTGAAGTGATTTTTATGGTAACAAAGCCCCCTGATTTGTACTTGTATCTCATTATTGATATTTTTTGAACCATAAATGAATCCATATATATTTTGTTCATAAAATTTCGAAGGGGCTTAAAGCCCAATCCTCCTCCCCCCTTGCTGCGGCCCTGCTATTACCATCAGACCAAAAGACGGTCCTCAAATTGTAATGATATCTACATGGTTATAAATTTAAGTCAATATTAATGTCGGGGCTAAGAGTGGTATGGGCACATTTCTGAATGCATAAAAGAGACAGATCCTTTTCAATTATCTTAGTGTAATTAAAAGCCCAAAGTTAGAAGGAATACTCAAAGAAAAAATCACTATAAGAGTAAAATGAAGTGGTATATCGATCAAGTGTCCATCAGATCTTGGTGAGAGGGAATCAGGTGGATTGTCCAGCTCACGTCGCAATTAAAACTATTTCTGCCTAACTTATCTCACGCAATGCTGCTTGGAAACAAACAAGTCTCCCAGCTTGAGAATTTATGCTCCAGAAGCTAATTAGATGTGTAAGCTTTGACTAACATGTTGAGATTATCTAGGATTATTACTATTCTAACGCTATGTCATTGGTTTGTTGCTAAGATATTTACACAGACCTTTTTCTGTAAGCAGGGGCGCACCCAAGGGGGAGAGGGGCAAGCAAGTTAATTGACCCCCCCTCCCCTTTCTACAATACTACAAATAATATTAATAAAAATGTAAATAACATTAAATATAAATAAAATATTTAGCATTGATGATGTGTATAATGTATAGGGTACATTTTAAAGCCAGACTTCTGATTTAAGCCTAATATTCAAAAGGTTTACCGTTACCAATTAAAAAAACATTCAAATAATAGCTTCGATAACATTTGCATTATTTAAATCTCTTAATTACTACAAAACTATTCCAAATCATTTCTAAAAGCATTTAATAGTATTAAATATTCTCGGCCTTCACGTATTAGGGGCTGTGCAACCCAAAATCCGCTCTTTCCATCAACATTTCATTCTTGTTACAGCCTTGATTGAATGACTCCCCAATGTAAATGGCTGGGTGCGCCACTGATTAAGTAATTTTAGGAAAACATGTTTTATTTTGCCTTTTCCTTCTAAACCATCTTGAAATGGTAAAACTACATCCTGACTTTTGAGATTCTTTGGTGTATAGTTATATAAAATCACAATGATTAATAAGTAATTAATGTAAAACTAAAATAAAACTATTAAAACTCCACAAAGCCTTTCTACTAAAGAAAAACATGCACTACCGTCAACTACGGGAAAAGTAGCTTTGTCACACGCCCTACCACCCCTCACTCCAATTCCACACTTTACCAGTGCTAAAATGGCTAAATTTGAAAGATTAGTTAAATGTGTTTGCCAAATACATGATAATACATGTGACTAGAATGACTAAACGTAACTCAATGTATTTAATTAGTGTATAGTTATTTAAATCTTGTTACGTAAACTATTACGATACACACACACACACACACACATATATATAATGTAGTCTTACTTAAAATATAAGTGACCTGGTGGTCTAGGGGTAAGGTGTTGGACTTCTGTACTGGGGTCCATGGTTCAATCCTTGGTCCTGGCACAGATTTATCTGATTACCAAACCCTTCCCTCACCTCTGACAAGACATCTTGTGAATGTGGGGAATGTCAGGCCCCCACCGTGGTTCGGATTCCACGTTAAACTGTAGGTCCACCATTTCATCTCACAATCACCTTATCATTACACATTAGCGTAAGTGCGTATAAACCGAACGGGTAGTAAGACGTGGTGCTAATAATAAATAATAATACTTAGACTATACTAAATTAGCTTAGTAAATAAACATTGTGATCTTGAATCAGTTTTCAATAGTTGGCACAATGCCTAGCCTGCTACACATGAACAGCATGACCTGGTATGTAAAAACCCGAACTAGTGGGCGAGCGGAAAGGAATGTGTTGCAACCCCCTAGGCATTGGGCAAGGTCATTAGAGTCTACTTAGCTTGCCTTGCGGTTATCAAGCAGCAGGCCCTGGGTTTCCTATTGTGTTAAGTAGAGCCTTTTGGAAGCAGAATTAATTAAAACACAGTATTCTTGGAATATGAATCAATATTAGTTTTTAAATTAATAATTCGTTACCTGTATATTTATTAACAATTTAAACATTACTATTCACAGAGGTAGCACAGACAACATTGAATTCAAAACAAACTATTCCATATCATTATGGGTATGCGGCGCAGGACTAGCATACCGGAAATTACGCCACTGGTCTTAAGAGCTCACAACCCTTGAAACAACTACACACATTCCCGTGCTCACGCATGCGCGTAATTGAACACATCGCTACTGCTCTTACTGGGATTGATCTGGCGTGCTCTTAGATAAGCGCAAGGCCAGAAATGCCGACAAGCTCAAAACCAGAACCTCCAATCTCGTCAGAGACTAAGCGCAACCTTCCACGCAAGAACAAATAGGAGAGCAGCACATTCACTCACCCACACGCACACACACACACACACATACACACACACACACACACACACACAAGCAGAGGAAAATCGGCTCACTTTCAACTAAAAAAAATGTATTACTAATATAACTAGTTCATCTAGATAGATCAAATTAAAGAATGGTCATACTTGAAGCATCAAATATAATCATACAATATTTTAAGATTTTAAGTTCATAGGATTAGGTATACTCCTAAGATTTGTTGACTTTAGCGTTTTAGACAGGTGTATGTTATAAGCATCCAAATTAATTGCGCTAGTGTACTAGGAAGGAACAAGATAGGATTTATAATAAATATACCCACATGTGCGTGGAAGGAGTATGATAAATGATTAAGTGGGGGGGGGGGGGGGGGAGCAGGTCATCTCAACACACCTTGACATAATTTGAACCACAACTTCCCTATCATCGACAAATCAGATTGAATTTGTTTGACATTTAGACAGCGTGCCGCGGTATAGAAAAACTGGGTGCTTAAGAACTGGATGCTGGTAGGACTGGTCACCAGTGTANGGAGCAGGTCATCTCAACACACCTTGACATAATTTGAACCACAACTTCCCTATCATCGACAAATCAGATTGAATTTGTTTGACATTTAGACAGCGTGCCGCGGTATAGAAAAACTGGGTGCTTAAGAACTGGATGCTGGTAGGACTGGTCACCAGTGTAAAAACGTAATAATGTTTTTTTTATAAATTATTCATTTTTGTAGTTGTTTAAAAAAATTAATAGCAGAGGAAACTAAATATGTTTATATTTATAAAGTTTTGACTACTTGATTTATATAAAAAAAAATTATATCACAACAACCATGATTAATAATATTTTAGCGTAAAATAAACCACGTAAATATCACCCCCGTACCCGTATGCCCTAGTAAAATAGTATACTTTAACATATTCAAATTTATCATTTTATCAATCAATCAATTGTAGTTCCTTATAATACTAATATTCAAATTTAGCTATTCAATAAGCTGGTGGTAGTACAAATCTTTCTGTTGCAGTTTCCCTTTGAGCTGTTAATGATATTTGTTGAAACGTATTATAGACACACAAACTTTAATCTTTCAAGAGTCAAGTCTGAAACAGCATCGGTCCGAAGAAGCTTACCATTGTTAACAAGCATCTTGTTCACGCCTGGACCGCCGGGACTGAAGAGGTTTCTCTCTAAAGGCTTGACGTACACGCTGACGCCACTCCACGTAAGGGTGATCCCCTGATCCATAGGGAAACACTCTAGGTAAGACAGCGGCGTTCTTTCTACAGGGGATTGTTCCTCTAAAATACAAAGAACCAGAAAATACAATCATTTACCAATGTTAAAGTATTAATGCCATACTTGTAGTAGAGTGGAAGGGTGCGCGAGTTGATATCAGTATTTTTGAAATGTCTACAATTTTTTTGTTTAAATAAATATAATATTGATTCAATAGGTTCGTTTATTTTAATGTTCTACACATAATAATATCAACAGTTTTTTTTATCACGGCATCTTACCCGCTTGGGTTATTCGCGTAATTAATTATTACTCCCTTGTGTTAGGGATATGGAAAGTTGAAATTGGAGCAGTTGTAATCACATTTGTGTGGAGAAAAAGTGGAGTTTACATACACTACCCACAGTACACCCAAGCTGGATTAAACCTTTATCTCCCCGTCATTTGCAGTCCAGTCTATTGCGAGAGTGACGCCTTGTACCACACGGCCACCGAAGAGTATCTAAACAGTTCTTCCAATATCTGTCATTAGAGAATGAAAACTTGAAAAGAAACATTTAAGTCTTAAGAGAAAAGGTATTGGTCAAATTTAGTGATACCCATGGCAGCTATTCAAGAAAAATAATAATTGTTGAT
>CABFOV010008051.1:0-11197 GCA_902141375.1 Timema poppense
CCTTGGTATTCTTTTCTTTTTCCATCCTCATTACATGGCCATACCATCGTAAACTTGCTTCCTCTACTGTCTTAATGTATATACTCTGTAGCCCAACTCTTACTCGTACAAACAACATTTCTTATCCTATTTCTCCTGGTGACAGATATCCATCCGCCTCTCAAAAGAGTAGGCCTACAGTACTAAATATGAACAGTTTTAAACCAAGCATTCGACACCTTAGCCCAGTTATTACTTATTACCGGCGCTGTCTACTGTGTTAAGGGTCCTAAGCTCAATTCCCGGCATGACCGAAAACTTTATAGTTGGTGAAATGTGGGTTTACCCTTTCACAGTGATGAATTAATGACTGGAGACTGAATTTTGTTCCTGTCCTAGTTTTAAGTTTGATTATAAGGCATATGAAGCTACGACAGGCGTAGCCAGCCATTAGTGGAAAATATATGACTTGAATAAAAAACTGGCCTAGAACACAGTTTGGAAACAGTTATGGATGTAAAAATAAAGTTATATGGTTTATTAATGATCCTGAGGACTGATTGTTAAGTTTGTCCCATAATTATGTTGGGTCTAAACCACAAATAAGGTGTATTAAATCTATAAAACAAGTTATTTCCACTCAAAATTGGAAGAACTTAATTTCTTCATTAATTTGTGTCTTGAATATGATATTTTCTCGAATTCTAAAATATCCTTAAGGGGATTGGCCCTTTTCATTTGGTGTGGAAATGCAGACACATGGGAACAAACGGTTATCTTCAAGAATTGTTATTGTTTAGCAATTTTACTTTCATAAATGGTTTGTTCAAGAATAGACGGATGTTTATTAAGTTATACTTACACTGACCAAATATCGATAAAATTGACATTTTTCATTAGAAAACTGCCGGCTTCATAACAAAAAAATGAGAAAATGTAACAATTAATAAACATCGATACATTATCTTAGAAGGTGGGTTGAAAATATTAACATAAAAATTTCACTCGTTCTCGAGAAAAATGATATTTTCAAACATATGATTTCTCCGCAAGCCCTGTCTCGTAGCTAGCGCCATCTATGGTTTCCGTGATCCATCTTTTCTTGTTGGTGCAGAAGGATCCTGAACCTATCCAAACCACTTCATACTAATCCTGAACTGATTTCAAACCAATGCATACTAATCCTGAACTTATCTCAAAGCACTGTATTATTATCCTGAAATTATTTCAAACCATTGCATACTAATCCTGAACTTATCTCCAAGCACTCTATTACTACCCTGAACTTATTTCAAACCAATGCATACTAATCCTAAACTTATATCAAGGCATTGTATTCTCATCCTGAAGCTAAACTTACTTAAAACCATTGCATACTAATATTGAGTTTATCTCTCAGCACTCCATCCTTATCCCCAACCTATCTCAAAGCTCTTCATCCTAATCCTGAGCTCATCCCAAATTAAATACATATCCTGAGTACAACGTGGTCCCACACAATAATAACGGTTGTTTCTGACAGGCCCAGACCATATTGGCGTGATGCTCTCCCCTGTATCTGGGGTGACTCTGGACAGGTGGAGTCTCGTGGAAGGGGAGCCTCTCAAGAGCTCCAAGTGGAACAACAGAGATACCTATTTTGTGTACTACTCATATGCGTCTGATCCGGAGCCCTTGGTGTTCTGGATTGACCTCAATGTGAGCCTTGCCTGGACTTGGCACTTGTCATTATTTTGATTTATGTGAATGAGTAAATTATTCCCTTAACCATCACCCCATTAGCGAAACCATTGTTATTTTAACCTGACCCACTTCAGTGGCCGAAGACGTCACATTTGCAATAGACTAACCTGCCAATTACGGGGAGATCAGGGTTTGATCCTAGTCTGGTTTACTGAGGGTGACTCTCCCGAAGTGGTCTTCCACTCTCCTCACACAAGAATGTGGGTACACTTTCTATAAATTCAACTTTCCTCATCAATAACTCATTAGCATAATTAGTTCACATGCCCATAACCTGAACAGTTATTGAAACACAGGGATGAAAAAAAAATAGATTTCAACTGGTATAATAATTTTGCTTTTTATTGGTATGCACAAACATTAAACATATAACAATTTCACAATACTTTAGTTTTATCCTCCGCCACTCGCCACTTATCTAAATGTCTAACAATGGGGGGTGAAGGGAGGGGGAAATGGTTAAATAATATAACTTATGAAAATTGTTAAAAAAAAACACATTTTTGCATAAGTATGCAAAAGCTACTTTTTAAATGCAAATTTGAAGCAGAAGATTAGTGTGTTGTTATTGTTACATAACCCAATTTTTTATATCTAAATGATTTATTAAGTGCATCTAGGTAAACATAAAGGATTAGGGAAAAAATAAATCACACTGTATTATTCTTTGTGAATATCTTTGAATTCATCCTTGCTTACATTAAGATATCATTTAATCACATCTAGATGTTAAAATTCTGTTTAGTAGTTGTTATAAAAATTATTATATCTTATAATTAGAGTTGGGGTCTAATCCACTATTTTTCAAATCTGAATCCAGTTACCTCTGTATCTTAATCTCTAATCTAATTTTTGGAAAAAATTTATGAACATAAGAGGAAATATAAATATAGTAGAATAATAGTAAATACAAGTAGAAGCCAAACGTTAACATTCTTTTTTATTATCCATTTACTATAACATTCACACATTTAGTTACATGCTAAATTACTGGTCAGGGGTCTGGTTGTTAAGTTTATCCTATGATTTATAATTGGTTTTGCACCACCATTAATCAGTATTAGAGCTCTAAAACAAATTTTACTTGAGGAATTGAAAAAAAATAAAAATGGTTTATTAAGTATTTTAATCTAAGATCTAAAATTTTCTCGAATCCGCGTATCTTAAAGACCCATAAGAATTTGAGGGATTTGAAGGATTCAAGAGTCCTCTCTTTACTTAAATTATCTCGTATTTAGTGAAAAATTTCAAGATGGTTCATAATGTATACAAATTTTCTTTTTTCACAAAATGTTTCAAGGATGGGAATATTTTTATGTGTTACAAAGTAAAGTAGATTTAACTATAGACTTCAACATATTGAAGATTTGCATACTCCAACTAATTAGTGAAAAATTGAGCGTAGAAATTCCACCTAGGGAAAGAAGAAAAAATGTGGGAGGAATCCATTGCACAAATGTGACATCTTCATCTTTTTTTCTGAAACATTGAAACATAAATAAAGTATTCTAACATATCGGTATTAATGCCTTTACTAAACAAACAGAAGTGTAAAAATAAATTTAAAACACAAGGAGTTGGGGATTTCTTTACTCACTTTTCATTAATTAGTTCATTCAATTTTTTTTATTAATGTCCACATATTATAATCACACTTACTTAAATGGAGACAGCATACTATTGCATAATTGATTGCAGATTATTTTAGAAGCTTGAGTGACCAAAATTATATTTTAGTATTGATACAGCCGCATCAGATATATTCACAAATTTTGAAAAATGACACCTGGACATTGGAATTTAACCTGGAACCCTTGACTTAGAGCGATAATTCTCTATCACTGAGCTATCCAAGATTCGTCCCGTGCTCAAGGCCATTCTTTATTCATAGCTTAAGGCATAGTCGGTGATGAGCGTGAGGAAATCATCGGGTACCGAATTGACCTATCATGACTGGCCGAGTCGCCAATGGCAATGTAATCAATAATAGCTCAATTAGTAGCTAGTGATTTCCACACATCCATCACAGAATTTACCTTAACTTATTAGTGAAGAATGACCTTAAGCATAAACATAATCCTGGTTAGCTCCTTGGCAGAGTACTTGCGCGCTGAACCAAGAGTCCCGGGTTTGGTCGCCCAAACTTTCCTGAATGTTAATTCTTGCTTCTACAGGTTCCTGATATTGACATGAAGCAGATTCTGGACATTGCAGTGACGAGCCATTTCCTCCACGGCCCTCACAAGACCTCACCCGAGTTTGTTCGATTCATGGGCCAGTTTCCGTCATGGGCATCCCCCAGCGGTTGGGTGGCCACCTACAACTCCTTCAAGTTTTGACCGCACCTTGTGTTTTAGTCTACTTATATTAACATTTGCTATTACATGCTATTTGCTCAATTTATACACATCAAAGGGTGTCTGGTTGGGCGCTTTATGTACATGTCGGATATAATACGCGTAAAATATAGGTATTCAGTGAGACAAAGTCGGTTAGTTGCTGTGTCAGAGAAAGGGAAATAGTTTAGGGAGGTTATTTTGAACAAAGTATTGTTTCTCGAATTGTGGGTCGTGAATAGATTTTTGGTGGGTCTGGAACGTTTTTTGTAATGTGTAAATCTTGTAATTATTTAAAAACAGGAAATCATGAAAATGAGAAGAATTGAAAAAAATAAGGCAGAAAATATCCAGATATGGTAATCAGTTTTCGTGTTTGTGCCTATGGGGTGGATGTCAAATGACATAATAATTATAAATCATAAAAAAATGCACCCCTTTCACGTGCCACATTATGAGAAATATGCCAGTTTTTTTGTAAAATTATACTCGATACAAAGTTTTAAAAAGAGTCATAAATCAATAACTAATAGATACACCTTTGCTCTTCATGTCCATCAAATCTAGATTGGTTTTGAAGAAATTGGGTCGCGGTTTTAAGAGTTTTGTGAACATCTGGTATAGAGAATTAGGCTAAATTATTGTTTAGAGCAGCAGTTCCCAGACTAAGTTAGCTTACGAACCACATAATTCAGATATATTTTTGCTGACCACCAAAGATTCATATGGTGTGAAATTGTTTCTTTCTTGTAAAAAAATGTCACAAATATAATTTTTATATTTAAGGGTCATTTTTAAAACGCAATGCTTTTTTTCTTACCTTTACCACCCACCCTCACCCCTCTTAACAGGATTATGACTTCTTAAGAAGTGCACAACTTTTATTTTTGTATTTTCTCGTTCAAAAGTTTGACAATTTTAGTAAATATAAGGTATTTATTAAAATTAACATAGCTATTTTATAATTCATTTTTCTTAATTTTGTGCAAACAGTTAAGACACAATTAGTTAGATGAATAATTTTGGTTTGATTCAGGTTGTTAAATCATGTTTGGGTGAAACAAGGCTGTTTACAATCTTTGATCAATTTAAACATAAAGTCTAGATCTGTTCTTGATTTTTAAAACATCAAATATAGAAAGAAAAGAAAAAATGTCACTAATATGTATGGTCTTGTATGGTATACTGCCGGACTTGTAAACTAAAGTCTAGCTTCGGAATTAAATAAACACTCATTTGACAAAGCGCACTCTAGTGAACAAATTAAATAAAGTTTTGCCTACAATTTTGATGACCCAACAACAAGTCTTCTACTAGCTTTGGTGACCACATGGTCTAATGTGCTAGTCTCTCAGTAGAATAGACCGCTGATGATGGGGAGATCGAGATTTGAATCTTGGTCAGGTGCACAAATGCAGGTACACTTCCTCTAAATATAACCATCTTAATCCCTAAAACCATTAGTAATTATTACATAAACGCATAAACTGAATGGGTAGTAAGAAGGTATTCATGACCCACAGTTCGGGAATCGGGGTTTAGATGTTTAGAGTAATAGGGACGGCTGTCTCGGTAGAGTGATGAGATAAACACAATTAAATCTAGCTTTCCCTGCCTTTGGCAGAAACACTTAGAATTTAGAAAATATTTTAAAATATATAAAGACGCTTGTTTTCAAATATTCACAAACAGACCCGCCAGGTGCTCAAATCGGGTCTGGAACTAGGCTCAAAGCACAGGCTCCCTTTATAATATTAGATTTCAGTGATGACAAAATCTTATTTGTCAACGGGGCAATTAGGGGGGAAAAAGAAGGGTACCTACTTGAAGGACCTATGGACTCTGCTCTATTAAATGTCTAGAAAATATTTATTGTGTTCTTTGTATGGAACCTTTTTGTAAATTTGATTCTTCTATAAGCTATTTGAAGTAGTCTTTGCCTAGAACTAGATTCCTTTTATGGAATCTATTTTAAATATTTTTGAAAATTGAGTGAATCATGAAGTTGTTTGAAGTGTCTTAACATGGAAAATCTTTGAAAATTAGATGTCTCTTGAAACTATTTCGAGTGGGCTTGTTCCGGTTAATTCTTAAGAATTGTATGCTCTCAACAGAAATTTTGAATAATCTTTCTTTGGAAAATATTATTAGAACCTATTTTGAGTGGTCTTCTCCCATCAAATTTTGGAAAATTGGATGCATCTAGAAGTTATTTGGAGTTTTATACAAAGCCATATTTCATTTTCATGTTTGAGAATATCAGAGAGGAGTGAGCTAAATATAAAAGTGGGCGAGTTTATTTTGGGGGGTGGGGGTAACAAGTGCTTCCCAAAGGAGGATTACACCCCCTGAACCACCATTTCTACACCACTTCTTGACTTTTTGTGGATATTAAAAAAAACAACTGTATTGTCATTTTTACAAAAGAAAAGTAATCACAAAATTTAATACGTAACGTAACTGAACAGTGAAATGATACGCATATGATGAAGTATTTGAATTAAACTTTATTCACTGCCTGATTCTTTGTGTGCCAAATTTTGTTTCATTACAAAAATAGTAGACAGTAAAGTTTCGAAATGAAGGACAAATCTGTACAGAGTCATTGATACCACTGTGACAAATGTCAGTAAGTTCTTTCAGAGGAAATCACATTTGGTGAGCTGGACATACTATTCTTTAGTATATGGATAGGCATTTTTATCACTTGTCATTTTTTTATTTTTTTCCATATTCTGGAATTTTTTCTAAACTTGTGAATCTGTATCTCGGGCTCAGGCCCGATAACAGGGTGCCAATAGTCCCCCCCTCTCCCCTCTGGCGGGTCTGTTTATAAATTATAGTAGTTTGACAATAATTTTGCAGCATATCTTAAGAAAATACAGCACGAGTCTTTAAAAGCAAAAAAATAAATGAATTTGCTAGTATTTCTTGAAAAGTAAAGCACACAGAAACATATTGATAATGTGTAATATTGAATGTGTAAAAGTTATTATTTATTTGTTAAGTTTTATAGTTAAATATCAACTTAAGTTATATTATGGAAAGCTATTGGGAATTGAAAGGCTGGGAGTTGTATAAAATATTTCTATGATGAATTTGTTGGTGACATTGAGAGTTTGTATCTGTGAATATTATGTATTCTGTGATGTTTTCAAGACCAGTGACGCCCACACAGGTAATCTGGTTCTCTCTCCTTTCGATTCCTAAAAAGGCTGAGAAATTATGTGATACTTAGACTAGAAATCCTAGTAGGAATTTTATTGCTGTTGTAAATACACTCGGAACACATTTTATCAATTTATAAATGCATCTGATAGAATATATACATATATATTTACCTGCTTATTTTGATTTTTAAGTTTATCCTCGATTTTTCGATACTCGATTATGATTCTTGAACATTTCCTATTTCATTATTTTTCCAAGCATCCGCCCTCATGTAAAAACATATTTGTTCAACTTCATAGCACAAAAAAAAAAGTTCAAATGTAAATAGTAATAAAATAAAATAAATTTTTAATCATAACAAAGAAAAATTACCCATTTTACCACGTATTAAAGCATATTTAAAATAAACAATAACATAATTAGGAACTACAATAGTAAGCATGTACTTTTACCTACAAATAAAACCTTCCCAAGTCAAATATTTATAAATAATGTAAGTATTATGTAATAAACAACCGTCAAAATAAATTTCCATGCAGGGTCGTTAATTGGTCAAAACTACATATCAAATAATGGCAACTAAACTAATAAAAGATATAGTTGACTACTCATTCTGAATTTTGTCGTTTAGCCTTGTTGCCAGTAATTTCACTGAGACCTAAGTATTGAAGTATTGATAATTGTTACATTAAGATCAATTCTCGATTCTTTCGATACTCTTAGGAATCGAGAGTATCAAAAAATTGAGTTTGACATTGAAACAATTTTTTTTTTTTTCAGGTAGGTTTTGTTACGTGTATAAAATAAATTGTAGGAAAGAGTGATAAAAACACATAAAAGAGTATGAAAACAAAATGGCATTCACAATGGAAAGAACTCGGTTCACAATTTACACTGCAACCTACCTCCTAAAGAAATTCTGGCGCCCGGGGTTCAATCCTCGGTCCCGGCACAGATTTATCTGATTATCAAACCCTTCCTTCACCTCTGACAAGACATCTTGTGAATGTGGGGAGTGCCAGGCCTCCACCGTGGTTCGGATTCCACGTTAAACTGTAGGTCCCCCATTTCATCTCACAATCACCCTACCATTACACATTAGCGTAAGTGCGTATAACCCGAACGGGTAGTAAGACGCGGTGCTAATAATAATAATAATAATAATAATAATCCTAAAGAAAATCGATTGTTATCGCTCAATCCTCCGGCCTATCCAATGTCCATTTCCTATGTTTGGTCTTTATCTTATTCGTTCCTTTTACATGTTTCTATCTAATATGTATGAAATAAAGTGCATTGAGCAAAAACAATTGGTAATAAATAAAATGATAGAATATTAGGAAAATGGTAGAACACAAATAATAGTGTTTTTACTTTTATTTGTGCTCTACCATTTTCCTAATATTCTTATTCTATCATTTTATTTATTATGTTCCTATCTAAGTGCCCCATGATTCTTGGACAATTTTCTTTTTCTCCCTTTAGTGTTTTTCGTTTCTTCTTTTAGGAAGTTGTGTTGTGTGTTTCACACTCCTCCCTGACGAGTTCCAATTGAATTAAACGTAGGTCAGGCGATTTAATGGTAATGATTGAATTTATTCATAAGGCAGCCATTACCTCCTTGTCCATTGGCAGCAGTGTAATGTGTGAACTGTGTTCTTCTTTTCATTGTAAAAGCCATATTGTGTTTGTCCCTTTTATATGTTTCTATCCACCTTTCCTGTACCTTCTTCCATCTAAATATATATATTGTTAAGGTTATTGTTATTGTTATAACTTAAGGTGTCTTCATAACGACTCTACAATAATCTCATCTACCAATTAATTATTTACGCAAAAGTTTTAATTATTTCAACTGGATAAGTAAAAAAACTTTAAGTATATATAAAGGAAAAAATCAATATTTTAGTACATTAAAACACTTTAAAAACTAAACTTAATATATAAATAAACTAAATAAAAATATAAATAAACTAAACTAAATATATATATATATATTAAAACACTTTAAAAACTAAACTTTTTCTGTTTATTCTTTCGATGCTAATTATCTACGGCTATCAATACATATATATTGTTAATATGCTTTAATCAACATAATTATAATAAATAGACTAGGGTTCTGCGAGTACTCGGGTCATTAAAGCACAGAATTGAGATAAAAAGTTTTGTAGACTAATCATTTTTTTAGCTTTCTTTTGATGGACGTACAAATCAAATTTTATAATTCACTCAGCAACTTAAAAGAATTGTTAAAACTAGTATCAAATTTCACACTAATAACATAAAATAACGCTAAAACTACTTTCTACTGTGAAGTTAATTGAATCTTTTTGTCCATTTTGAAATATTCTCTATTGAAGTTGCATTTCCATGACAAGGCATTGAAAGTTAAAATAGCTAAATAGAGCACTAAATAAATTAATAATTATTATTTTTACTCTATAGTTTTACGTGATCCCTTTTTAAAGTTATAATAATTTCAGTTAAAATAAATTTATCCCACACCTTTGCGAAGTCGGTAGCATGTCTGCATACTGAGCTAAGCAACTGTGCATAGATGAATGGAATTGGAAGAGAAAAGGGATCACGCTGATTATTAGATTAAGGACTATAAACGAAAAGTGAAACATTTCAAATGGTTTTTAAAGTTATGGACGCTTATTTTGGGAAAATAATAGCTCATTAAAACGTTTATTTTATTACTTTTTTTTTTGTAAATTGTTAGGGTAATTTTAATGT
The DNA here is from genome assembly GCA_902141375.1 of Timema poppense. Taxonomy (NCBI): domain Eukaryota; kingdom Metazoa; phylum Arthropoda; class Insecta; order Phasmatodea; family Timematidae; genus Timema; species Timema poppense. The sequence continues at coordinate 9,972 of CABFOV010008051.1, forward strand.
CTTAAATACATAAGTGTTAAAACCATTTTATTTTATTTTTATTTATTTCAGTGGGGGTCTTATTTTAAAATCATGTTTTGTGTTTTATAATATAAAAAAAAAATTAAATTCACTATTTTACTTTTAAAATAAACAAATATATACTCTTTAACATTTCAATATTATGCATATACTCAAACTCAAAGCTTTTTGTAATACTCAACTCGAAAGAAAAAACCCAAACTCGCAGACCTTGATATAGACTATAGAACATAATATTTTGAGTATGTTCACACACAAATAATTGATTGTTATAGAAAATGTTTATAGTATACACATTATGGCACTTGTAATAATAATTTAAACACAAGTTATTGTTGGTTTTGTTTAAAAGATTTCTTTGTATAAGCATTGAACATATTGATAGTAGTTATCAGGGTTATTATCTGAGTGGAAAATGTTTGTTTATTATTATGACATTTTTGGGCTATTTTATTAAATATAATTAATTTTGATTGAATTAGTTCTTTGCAAATTTATATTAAAACATTGACGGTAAGAGGCGTTGGGGGTGGAAATGTATTTGTGTATTGTGGGGAGCTAACCTCTCAAGAGTCACTATCAACTTTTACTTCAAACCATTCCTGAGGGTGACTGTAGTGATACAGTTCAAACGTTAAGTCACACAAAACATTTTTAAACTCTGAAACTAACTATATGAAAAATCTGGGAAAAAAAACAACTAGGACATGCTATTAATAATAGCCTTTTAAAATAAAAATACATTAAACATTCCATTCGTCTTTGTGATACACAGGGGCCTAACTGCTTTCCTTCTTAGATGCTGGTTTCTCTTTCTTACTATTCAACGCAAAGCACCAGCCAGGGAACACCTTACATCTGTATCCGGGCCACTTTCCTCTTCTGCTTCTTAGTGCACACTACACACCTATTTTCCTTTGGGCGCCTATAAAGGGAGTTTTCATCCGGGAAATATTGGGATTAATCACTGTTGTTTTTGTTATTGTTGTTATTTTTATTATTATTATTATTATTAGCACCGCGTCTTACTACCCGTTCGGGTTATACGCACTTACGCTAATGTGTAATGGTAGGGTGATTGTGAGATGAAATGGAGGACCTACAGTTTAACGTGGGATCCGAACCACGGTGGAGGCCTGGCATTCCCCACATTCACAAGATGTCTTGTCAGAGGTGAAGGAAGGGTTTGGTAATCAGATAAATCT
>CABFOV010008051.1:11562-25257 GCA_902141375.1 Timema poppense
CCACCACCACCACCACCACCACCACCAAGTAGATATTTAGCTTTATTCTTCCCCAACATGTGTTAAGTAACTTACTTAAGATACTTTGATCTCACTCTGCCATTACACACCAGCTGACTCGACAACACTTTGATCTCAGTCTGACATTACACACCAGAATGACTCCTTATGATAGATTTAAAAAAGTATAACTTTGTACATAGTCAATGGATTTTAATAGTTATAGGAATGACAGGTCTCCACCGTGGTTCGGATTCCACGTTAAACTGTAGGTCCTCCATTTAATCTCACAATCACCCTACCATTACACATTAGCGTGTGTATAACCCGAACGGGTAGTAAGACGTGGTGCTAATAATAATAATAATAATATTAGTAGTTATAGGTAAATAAAAATGCACATCAATTACTAGCTAGAAATATCTACTGGTAAGTAGTAGTTACAAACCGTTTAATCATGGATAAAATAAATAGAGTATTTTATGATCTAGGCCTATTTACTTTAACATACATACATCACGTTTTCTGTAGGCTATTTTGGGGGATAGATTTTTGGTATGTTGTGTAAATATTAGGCATAGTCAAAATAAGCACCAATCTAACTATGAATAAAATTAAATAGTTCCTTTTCCATTGATTTTCAATACGTGTAGGCTTACATCAATTAAACTAGCCTAATAGCGGTTATCTACTCTAACCCAGCTGCTATTTTTGTTTACAGAAAACAACTCTGTTATTTTCATGCTCCAACTTGGTTGATTTACACTCAATATCAAGACGTAACCAAGTCAACCGAGAAAATTCGCCTAAAGACCTAATTTGGTGGTAGCATGATCTGAGGGAGTGTGGTCCAAATTGTAGCTCGCGGCCCAATTGTGGCCTTCACAGTAGACCTATCCTGGAGGAAGCAGATCGATGGCAGATGTAAAATTACTGATGATTTAAATAAAAATATTTAATCTAAAGGGGCCATGATTACACTTTATCATGCATTTGTTTGAATGATACAAATATATATAATTCTAAGTTGTTTTGTGGAAGTGTGTGGGCGTGCATATTTCATAATACATTTTAGGAGATAAATAAACCTATTTTCGGGAGTAAAATTTAGAAGCTTTCACCAACCAACAATACGATTTAAATAAATATTGAAAATAATTGTTCATCAGGCTTGTTACTAGGCCTATATTAAGTTGATAGAGTTAATAAATATATCTTAAGCCCGCGGTGCAAACTGTTAATTAGATTTGGTCCTTGGGATTAAAAATATTGGGTCACCCTGGTCTCGGGCATAAGTAGGCAACATATTTTTCAGTGTAGCCACAGATGCGGCGAATGAGAAATGAAATTTGCCACACGGTGTAAAAATTAAAAAAGTAGGTAGCTCATTAGAGAATTTAAAACAACACACACAGTTTGAACAAGTTTATACTAAACATGTACACTTTAACCACTTGGTTAAAACTGCCGCAGACGCATATGAAGAAAATGTATGAAAACTCAATGCAATATTTGGCAGTACTTTTTTATGTCAATTTATAGAAATGGTGGCTGAAAACCCGAACTAAATGTACAATGCATGCTGAATACCTCCATTGATTTGCAGGAAATATCAAGCTACAACCAGCACACAACATCAAGGGGAAAGTATATTATTTTACTGGGCGCGTAGACAAACTCAAATTCTCCACACTTTTATGGACAAGTTACCTCCTCCCACTTTCCCCCGGTCTAAGGCATCACTTTGGTGATAGGCTGGATCGTCAATATTCCTTATCCCTAACACATTGGTGTAATTAGTACAGATGCTTACAGCCTGAATAGGTAGTAAGACGCGGTAATGGTTAAAAAATAAAATAGACTCACAAAGACTTTTCCTTACCTGATATCTACGGTTCATTGCTTAAACTTCACGCACCTTGTAAACTCATTACAAATTTCAGAACGACTGATCGGTGATGATTTACACAATGTGGCACTAATGACGCCATACCTGCTAAAGAAACTTATTATCAAAAAATTGTATTTTTGATAAGCTCGTTTCCTCAAGTTAAAGAGTATCAGATAACATTTTTGAAAATCGGATTTCCCCTTAAAGTTATTTGGAGTGGCCCTCTGTTGGGAAATTTTTTAAAAATAAATCGCCTCTAGACGTTATTTGGAGTATTTTTTTCATTGTATCATATTCAAGAATTTTACATAGGGGAGTGAAATAAATCTTAAGGGGGGTCACTCACAGTTAGGCAAGGCAAATTCTTTCCAGGAGGAAGAAATGTCCTCCCTCCTTTCCATCCCCCGCAGCCCTGGGGATTGGAATACCCAGCAAAACACACCTACATGGGTAGAGTAGAAATTGTCAAGACAGCACACACACACACAAAACACATTTAACACAAACTTACAACGCGCAAATGTTGCTTCTGCTCGAGGAGAAAACTAATGGCAACAAAACCGTTACCAATCAAACGCCGCATTGAGGATTCAACGACAGTGCGTTGCTTCTGTCCTTGGATCTAAGGGTGTATCTGTATTTTTGGGGACAATTCGCACAAATGTACACTTCTCTATGTCCTTGCCATTGCAACTGACATGGGTACTTGGTAAGGTGACGGCACTCGAGTTGAGAGTTCCGATACAGGCAAGTAGTTCACGACAGACTGACTCTTGAAAGTACTTATGTGCTAAGTGTCAGTAGTTGTGGGAGGAATAGATTTAGGTGGCGGGGGTTATTTCCAAAGATGTACTTTAATTTAGGCTATAAATTGTATGTGGTTTTTATTGAGACATTAAAGTGATTACAATTATTTCTGAGTGTACTGTTTGGAAGAAAAGGAGGTTAAGGACCTTTATATATATTTGTGATTATGTATATTAAAGTTGGGTTGAATCTACAAATTTTATGAATTCAAATCTTTATTTTACCTTCAGATTCAGAGTCTTGTAAACAGGTATGAACATAAGAATTAATAAAAATAGGTTAGAATAGAATAAAATAGAAGTCATAATTGTTAAATTAATATTATGGACTGTGGTATGTTAAGCCTGTAATGAACTAGAGGTTAAACCATTAAAAAGCAATATTAGGGCTTTATAAAAATAATTCCACTTTAAAATGTGTAACAACACAATACATGTTATTTGAATATAAAACTTTGCACCTTAAGAATTCAAGGTTCATCCCTTATTATATTAAGGGTGGGAAGTCAGAAATGTCAAATGTTCCAAGTGCCTTTTTTTTTATGGAGTTGGTTATGTTCTATGTCCCATTCTTCATAGTTTGTTTATTCTAAATGACAATAGAAAGCGCTAGTTGTATAAGCCACTGGCTTAATCTGCCAGCTTTTCAAAGGCGCTTGTCAAAGTGCATATAACAGATCATAGGGTAGGTAACCCATAAAGCACTTAAATTGTAGGGTCGGTATATATATTTTTTAATAACGCATTTTAATACTTGTTGATGGTATATGCCTATACACTAATTACGCTTATGGTTTTAAGGATGAGCAAGGTCATGTTTAGAGAAAAGGTACCTGTATTTTTGTGGAAGGAGAGTGAAAAACATTTTTTGAGAAAACCACCCTCGGAACACCCGTCTGTGGTCTAGTCTACAGTGAGAGTAGCGCCTTAGACCGTGCGGCCACCACGGTGGGTCTAAGTATATTTGGCATGTGAAATGTTCTTATCTACAATATTCTATTATTTAACTTTGGCCCGATAATTAATTATTTTGATTTAAGCATTAATTGTATGTTAGAATATGGTAGATAATAGGTTTCCCCCCAGACAAAAATATAGTCTTTACCGAAATCCAAGAAGACCCCCAGTTTGTCAGTGGTCCTGCTAGACAGGGCTGCCATCCGTCTGGAAAACAGGTAAACGTCAGGGAATTTGGTTTGAACTGTAAAAATCAGGGAATTTCTAAAATTTCCTAGAAATGACTAGAATTTTAAAATATAAAGTTTTTAAAGTGTTTTAACTATTTTCTCACAACCTATTTTTACAATAATGTTTTTCTGCATATAAATTAATCAAAATTTCTATCTTAATGCATGACCTTCACAGTAAAGACTATCGCTATACCGCGGCGTTATGTAATCCAAGAATATCTGCGATGTGTAAACATCAGCGTATGTGCTGTGGTCACCGTTCTAGTTGTGAGAAAGCGTCTGCACAACCTTCGATTTGACATGTAATACACATGTGGGCATTTGATCTTGTGTTCTTAGATCCGAAATAGTGACAAAACAGCGATTTATCGTTATTTTCTATATAATTAGTAACTTAATTTTTTTTAAATAATGTTTTAATTAATTATGTGATAGTGTTATCTTAAAATAGTTTAACACATCAAAAGTGTCAAACTTGATTTTTTTTAGTTTAGTGACCCTTTGCGCATGCTCAAATACATATTTCTTTTAGTGTTTCTCACTTTTAAAATTACATGGGTATTTTTTTTTGTAAGTTCAAAGCGCTTTCTCTCAAACATACACTATTTACAATTAGGCAAAATGTGTGACAAATCAATGCATCCATACTCCAAAAATAAGCGTCAAATAGACAAGCAAAAATTTATCTATTTATTTATGATAGCCCCAGGCCCTAAAGTCTTTATCTTTACTAAACTTGGTAATCATTAATTATGGAGTTGGGGCATGTACTACTTGCATTGCATGTATTGACAGAAGGTTGAAATTTGAATCTCGGTTTGGTAGTTAAGGTGGTTTATCCATTTCATCTCCATGCTAATGTGTTTGCAGCTATTCTAAGCTACCTTCTCAGCTAACATACTCCTCACAAACTTCATTCCCATGTCCTCCTCTTTCCTAGTCCCTCGTACATTCAATGTCCATGTTTCTGCTGCATATGTGACAATAGGCACAAATTACCTTCTTACATATAAAGATAAAAATTAATGTGATTCCGGATGTGCATATTTATTGATTTAAACAGCGAAGGATTTTGATGAGGTATTCTGTTGAAAACTCTAACCGACCGTTGAAGAGCTCTAGAGCTGAAGATTTTGCATGCTCTTATGATTTAGGTAGAGCAGCTCCCCTATGCTTATGATTGATTTAATTAACATTGTCATCAATACGTGGTAGATAAAAGAAACAAATTAATTGAACTTAGGTAACATATATTAACTAGAGTTGGGTCGAATCTACTACTATTTTACAAATATGAATTTCTAATTTACCTTCAAATCCTGAAAAGAAAAGAAAATATGAACATGAGATCAAATATAAATTTAATAAAATAATATAAATAGTAACTAAATATTAACATTATAAATAGTTCTGAACCACCATTTCACTTGAAAAATTTTAAAATATGTTTTTTTAAACTATTTGTACTTGGTATCTAATAAATGCATCAAAAGAGCTTGAGGTAGAGTTGGTCACAAAGCTGTGACTTATCTTGAAAGGCTCTCAATACACTCTAAAAATAAGAACAAAAACCTTTGGTAATGTGACAGGTGTACAGTAGCAGGTGGCAAATTTTCAGAAACCTTCAGCCAGATCAGACATGTAAGGGATAGATGAGGGATGGAAACTAAGGGTACAATGCAACTGCCATCAAGTACGATTAGATCCAAGTGAGAAGTCAAGCTATTGGGAAGAAAATAATTCATCAAACCGTTTAAAACTACGGTGGCTCGATAGGACATTATAGAGATATTCAACACAACATACAGCACAGATTTGGTCGCCGCCTCTTAGGTTACTCTTGGAGGCCCTGTGAGGACATTTTGTGCATTGGTGGATGATTTGATATTGGGAAAACATATTAAAAAAATTAATCCCGCCTTGACTAGAAGCACAGGGCTGATTATTGTCGACATAACTGCAAAGACTACTTTCTTGATGCTAAGATGAGGATTATAGTATAGTCCTGGTCAGAAGGATATTATTACACTTACTAGCTCTATGGCATTAGCATGGCTGTAGAAAGCTTTTCTAGGGCAAAGAAGGGAGGGGGAGTTTGCTAGAAAAGTTTATTATACCAGTACCTTAAGCATATAAGGCCTACAAAGGTTTTTATATATACCCGTTTTTGGGGGGATGGGTGTGTCCTGACACCTCCCCCTACCCTGCCCTTTCTAAACCCTTACTATTTATCACATTGACTAGATATTCAATTTAAAAAAAAAAATTAAATCAATATTTTCTCTCAAAAACAAGAGAATTTGAGAATTCCCTCAAACTAAAACATTTTAAGGATAGTAATTATTATTTGTCAATTTTAGATAAGAGATTAAAATTAAGTGGGTGACCTGGCAGTCTAGAGGTAAGGTATCAGACTTCTGCGCTGGGGGTCTGGCGTTCAATCCTTGGTCCCGGCAGAAATTTATCCGATTGCTAAACCCTTCCTTCACCTCTGACAAGACGTGTATTAATCACAACTTGTGGATGTGTGGAATGATCAGGCCTCCACCGTGGTTCGGATCCCACGCTAAACTGTAGGTCCTCCATTTCATCTCTCAATCACACATTACACATTAGCGTAAGTGCGTATAACCCGAACAGGAAGTAAGATGCGGTGCTAATAGTAACAATAATATTAATTAAGCTAGCTAGGAACTAATAGACCATGGAGGTGTTGAACGATTTCAAATCACCGGCTACCCTGAAACAATAGTCACTTGCAGCAATGGAGGAATTATCTTTACTTTGCTCAGTTACACCCATACTTGCACAATGTAACCACACGCCAAACTTGTAACAGATCCCTCTTTTCTCGCATGTCCCAATGGGCATTGTATAATGTTGCAGATATGTAACACACAGCCCACAACAAGTTTTGTATCCAGTCTAGTTTGTGGAAACTATTGCCCTCTTGTGTTCCATTCAGAGTTTCACAAAAGAGTCCAGAGTACACAAGCTTTTTATCCAGTCTAGTTTGTGGAAACTATTGCCCTCTTGTGTTCCATTCAGAGTTTCACAAAAGAGTCCAGAGTACACAAGTTTTGTATCCACTCTAGTTTGTGGAAACTATTGCCCTCTTGTGTTCCATTCAGAGCTTCACAAAAGAGTCCAGAGTACACAAGCTTTATATCCAATCTAGTTTGTGGAAACTATTGCCCTCTTGTGTTCCATTCAGAGTTTCACAAAAGAGTCCAGAGTACACAAGCTTTATAACCAGTCTAGTTGGTGGAAACTATTGCCCTCTTGTGTTCCATTCAGAGCTTCACAAAAGAGTCCAGAGTACACAAGCTTTATATCCACTCTAGTTTGTGGAAACTATTGCCCTCTTGTGTTCCATTCAGAGTTTCACAAAAGAGTCCAGAGTACACAAGCTTTATATCCAGTCTAGTTGGTGGAAACTATTGCCCTCTTGTGTTCCATTCAGAGTTTCACAAAAGAGTCCAGAGTACACAAGTTTTGTATCCACTCTAGTTTGTGGAAACTCTTGCCTTTATGTGTTCCATTCAGAGAGTTTATTAAGTGTTTTATATAATAGCAAAGCGATGTCCTCATATTCCACCCATTTCATTCTTAAGTGTTCTTTGTCTTCTCTTTGATTATATCCTCCCCCTTCCTTTGCTCCTATTATATATGTCCCAAGCCAAAGCTAACATTATCTGATTGGTAGATTTTGTTCCCACGAGTTGGGGGTTATTTCTTATTTTAGTCACAAGTATAATGATACCCCAACCTTGTTGATATACATACACCAATTCTTTTTTACCACAAATGCATTGTGTTTTTTTAATGTTGTTATATAATTATATATATTATTATTTAGATATTATTACTAATTAATAATATATTTTTAATTAATCTTGTTACTATCCTCATCGTTTTATAGAGCATTTAAAAATTAAAAATACAGATTTATCATAAAAATGTTTTTTTATATTACATTTCAAGATTGCAAGAAACATGATAATAAATTACTACAGTCCAATTTTCATAGGATGGAACTTTGAGAAAAGACGAACACATCTTTTTTATTAAACATTTTAACTTTTTACTATAAGTAGTATTATTAGAGTGGTGTTATAGGTATTGATAATAGCTATCAATAATGACGGCTGCAGATCACATGACTTGACATAAGAATACGTGAACGTAGATCTAGTAACGTTTCTAGCTGTTCGATTAGGCTCTTCCTATCAAAATTGGACTCTAACCTATATATTGTCCTTGACAAGTTTTAACCAGCAAATATTCATATGAAAAGAATGTGCTGTAAATAGCATCATTATTAATTACTGTAGTTAAAAAAAATTGTAAATATATACACTTAAACAAATTAATTTGAATTGGCATACTAAGTCAATGGTCCCGGGTTCGATTCCTGTGTCCAGTTGACATTTTTCAATTGTCAGCATAAAGCCCTCCTGAGTCGAAGATGGTTGCATTATCCGATAGCTTGTGATCTTACTTTATCATATGTAGCCGATTTCTGCACGGCCATCACAGACTCTGTATTAAAATATGAGTGAAGGATGACCCTGGGTATGGTAAGACTACTGGATAGCTCAGTGGTTATAGAATTGGGGAACTGAGCCAAAAGTTCCAGGTTTGGTTCCCGTGTCCAGGTGTTATTTTTCAATATAAAGAATATCAGATTAACCTTCATTTAGCACCAGATCAAATTTACCACTTAACCCCAACTTAGGCGCCAATTCTAAAGAGCCTTATTCCATTGTCCTCCCCCCCCAGCAAATTTACAGGAGACCCAATTTCACCCAAAAGTGAGCGATAGAAAGTAAAAGAAATACAGACTAACTTAAAAGTAAAAAAAACAAATAAAATAGATTGTTTTGACGAAACCAAAATTGATTGAGGATGAAAAGAGATATTAGTTTTAAAATAATCCACCAAAGAGAATTAGAAGAAATCACCAACAGGACCGCTAATAGTAGATTACGCTGCACACTAGAACTTAAGTGTGCGATCGAGAAAAATTGAACAAAAGTGATTCTGAAACATTGGCGCCGTTGTACATAAAAATAAAATACCAAAATGTATAAGTGGAGAAGGGTAATCGGTGAGTCCTAAAACATATTTACAGATATATGTTGAGACTCCTACATGGACATTAATAGCAGAAGTTGGTAGGCCTACTCAATCACAAACTACTTAACCTTCGAGGACTGGCGCTAAAAATAACTGGAGGACAGACTACATATCATTTTTGTGATATTCTGTAATGTTCTGAATAATAATAAAAAAAACACATAATTTAATACATAAAAGCAATAATAGTATTAAATAAATATTTGAATAATATTGTATTTTTGTAAATTTTATTTAAAAAAAATAAATAAACTGTTAAAAACATAGCCTATTCTTAGAAATACATAATTACTGATTATTTGCTTTTACATTGTTACTGTATTTATTCATGGGCGTCATTAGTGGGTGAGACGGTTGGGACACGCCCCTCCCCCACCCCGCCCCCAATAACTCGACGGGGGAAACGCTTACCCCCAATAACTCGATAATTTCCTTACATTAGAAACTTTAGTTAGTTTAACTGTAATAATGGCATAAAGTAACTTACAAAGAGAAAATGTAATTCACAACCGACTCGATCTAACTAAACGCTGTTATTATTATTATTAGCACCGCGTCTTACTACCCGTTCGGGTTATGCGCACTTACGCTAATGTGTAATGGTAGGGTGATTGTGAGATGAAATGGAGGACCTACAGTTTAACGTGGGAACCGAACCACGGTGGAGGCCTGGCATTCCTCACATTCACAAGATGTCTTGTCAGAGGTGAAGGAAGGGTTTGGTAATCAGATAAATCTGTGCCGGGACCGAGGATTGAACCCCGGCCNCACATTCACAAGATGTCTTGTCAGAGGTGAAGGAAGGGTTTGGTAATCAGATAAATCTGTGCCGGGACCGAGGATTGAACCCCGGCCCCACCACAGAAGTCTGACACCTTACCCCTATACCACCATATTACCCGACTAAACACTGATAGGGCTCACAACATTCCGTGAAATACTACGATTTGTTTTCATCTGTGGAGCATCTTGTTTGGCTGCTGCTGGTTTTACCCGGGTAGTTTTGTGAGGCAAAGAGAAGTATCAGCTCTCTGTCATGTCCACAATGACATCTTGGACTCAGTCACTGCAACACTGGTCTCCAGGTCTGAATTAAGGAGGACTTTTGGACCAGTTCTATCCCAATGTTAATATTTTGTGTTCTTTTTTGTTTGTTTTCTTTGTTATTGAATTGAGTTTTTGATGTATTAAGGGCATGGTAATGGACTCGATTGATGTAAGAAAACTTGGTAGCCTGCTACATTTGTAACATAGCTCTAAATTTAGAAAAACGACTTTTGAACTATTTCAATTCTATTGACAAATTTTAATTAATTTGGTTATTGTTTATTTCTTCTCTTTATTATAAAATAGGATTTTTTATAAATTTACTTTTTGTTTCGTGGGTTTTGACTTAATCTCTTCTTTGCAATTAGATTTTGCGTTCATGACGTATTTTAGTGTGACGATGTACCAACAAAGTAACCATAAAAAATTGTATGTACCCCCTAAAAATATATAGCTAACGACGCCCATGACTATTATTATATTTCACACATACGATGGCAATGAGCCAGATGTACGAATTCACGACTGGCGCCGTTGCGTATTCACAACGTTCCCGCATGGCGCCAGTTAAAATTCCCGTATCTCAGAAAATACACTTTCTTTTCATGATTGATGAACTCATACTACGCAGCAGGAACTAATCGAGGAATACTTGGAAGCGATCCAACCTTATTACCATTAATTTTCAAAAAAAAATTAAAAAAAATTACAGCTGTTGCGAAAATGTAACAGTACCAGGAACAAGGATATAGCGTTCATAAAAAAAACACACCAAAAAGTCCATCATTTCTTGCTGAACACTTACTCGTGGTTGGAATATGAAAAATCAAAAGACGCAGTTTTCTGTAAGATCTGCGAATCAGCATTGAATTAAAAATGCTTTATTTTTTCATTAAAATTATAATTGATTTTCCCTGAAGAGATAAATCGCTATCAAAATGTAATAAACATAAAATATCAGAATGCCACCAAAGTCGGGATTCATAAGTGCTCGCGTGAATGTTTCTTGCCAAATTTCCAATACTAGAAAAGTAAATATGGAAGTAAACAGGATAGTTTTGATGAAGGTACAGCTAAGTGCTACCCCTCAAGTTTCTGGCCATCCAAGGTGAAAAGAATCATTTATTTATTGGTTATGATATTTCTACACATGACTAGACGTCTTATATTCTTTTATCTTGAACTCTATTTAATAATTTTATAATCTAATATTACATAGGGGTGAGGCTGCTTAACCTAACTTAAAACTAATGCAGTTTACTTCATTTTCATTACACGTTGGCCTTGTTGGCTCACGGGATGCTTTTACTGCAGGTTTGATGCTGCTACAGGCGGAACTGAGTATCTGCGTGTTTGAAGACTGACCAATTTTAAAGAAATAGATGATTGGGGTTAATTTAGATGGTGTTCTCATAAAACTTGCAACGACACGTGATACGTACTTTTAATTCTCGGGTAACTGGCGCAAAACACTACGCGATCATCGTGGACGAGACATCTAATATTGATGTCCAGGAACAAGTTTTCATCTGCTCCAGAACTGTCACGGAGATTCTCGAAATAGAATAATTGTCTCTGGGCTTCTATGAGACAATGAACACCAACCCTGAAATGCTGTTCCAATATCTAAGATGTCCTTCGGAGATTTAGCCTAATTTAATTGGTCATTAACTGCAGAGGCCAATGTTTATAGCACGATCAGAACATGTTAGGATTTCATCAGAGTACAAATCAGAATGAAAGGGAAAGAACCGAGCGTCGTCTTTGTGCATTCCTGACTCATTCTTTGAGTTTTACTGGGCAGGGTATGGTAAGCAAATTAAAGGATGCTGTAGCGCAATTTACTTTATAAAAGACATAATCAATTTTGTCCGAAATTCTTTAATAAGGGTTGTCGTCTTCAAAAACCGTCAAAGTCAGGTCGGCGATAGACCATCTAAGAATATGCATCCCTTTTTCTCAACTAGTTGGACAGTTCGATATAAATCTATTTCGTTACAATAATATTAGGTGTACAATAATTACAATGGACTCACAAGCTTCACGGAAGATTTAGCAGGATAAGAAAAATAAGATGATGTTTCCAAACCAATGGCTTTATAATTCAAATGGATACTTTTGACTCTTTCTCCCATATTTCTTCGCTATGCAAAGTTTTTGGCCACGTGGATACGTTCAACAGTACCTTAAAGGGAAATCACTTTTATTTTAAAAGGCATCATAAATGAGTGCTACGTTGTTCGAACTCCTGAGAAATGTAAGAACGCAGTATGAAGCTTTCTGGGACGATACAAACTCAAAATCAGAAGAAAATCTAAGTGTTGCACAGATGATTAAAGTATTCAAGAAAGAGAGACGTCCTAACATTCACCACCCCAAAGAAATTCTACCATCAGGTTTTTAATGAAGTCATCGATACGATCGTAGAGTTCATCAGTACGGTACTCAATTAAGTCCAAGACTATTTACTTTAAGGTAAACGACGAACACTTTCTCGACGATATGAGAAATGAGTTTCAGAAGCTCAGTGATCATTTTAAAGATGACATTGACAGAGAAAGCGTGGTTCATTCATATCTTTAAAACTAGGAAGGAATAACATGTCATCTGTGTTTGATTCTTTTTTTTTTCTAAGCCCACAAATGAAGGGCATGCTTCCAGAGTTGGTGATGTTCATCCGACTCTTCCTGAGGATCCTTGTGCCAAGTTCCACAGCAGAGAGAGATACTGAAGATCTACCTAAGATCAGCAATGGTCCAGACACACCTGAATCATCTTGCTATTCTAAATGTTCACCGAGAGAATTAACTCCTTAAACATGAGCTCTATAATTAATGCATTCATATTTAGGGCAGAGATCCGCAAGTCAAACGTCGTCGTAAAGATCTGAACTGAGGTTTATTGACCATTTACCTTCTCATTTACCAAAGAGTTGAAATAAACACACACACAGATTTATTATTTACTTACTTTTAATTTATATACTTTGCTTACAGTCTCAGTAGTCGTAAAAATCTGGTCATTATAGCCGTTACTCATCAAACCCGATTAACGCTAATCACTGATTGAATTTTAATTGTATATGTCTTTTACGAATTTCCGAGCATAAGTAAACAAAAACTGAGTTCGAGAACACTGGCGTCATTCAAAACAAATCAGGTATTAGGAGAATTAAACCGAGGCTAATGAATGGTGATCGGGGCGTTCGGAAATGTCATACTTGGAGGTTTCATTAGGCTAAGTGTGGTTTTACTCCCCCTGTCCCCAACATTTGTTAAAGTTGTCATCTCTGTACTACAATAACTAGAAACATTCAAAGCAACAAGGGGAAGAGATGGCCTACCTGTTTCACCCTTACCTCTGTAGGCACGACTGTGATAAGTAACCACTCCAGTCCTTGTTCTTCAGCCTGACTCAAGATGGCGGCTTCTCTAGTTGTCGTGTGGAAGAGAGAGCTGGCTCGATGTGACACAGCCGGGATATTATATAGTACATCAGCTATGCCGACATCTTGCCTTCCCTTCCTCCAAAATATGTGTTTTGGCTACTTCATGTTGTGGTATTCAGCTGCCTTTAGCTCGCGAATATACATCCTCTTTGGCTACTTCATGTTGTGGTATTC
>CABFOV010008052.1:0-14041 GCA_902141375.1 Timema poppense
GACAAGACATCTTGTGAATGTGGGGAATGCCAGGCCTCCACCGTGGTTCGGATTCCATGTTAAACTGTAGGTCCTCCATTTCCTCTCACAATCACCCTACCATTACACATTAGTGTAAGTACGTATAACCCGAATGGGTAGTAAGACGCGGTGCTAATAATAATAATAATATTATTAAGCACCTTTAAAATCTTTTTCAATATAAAAATTAGTTGTTCATTTAGTTTATTAATATTTGTTTTTCTATTTGCCATGTTGTAGGTGTCGTAAGAATTATGAGCGTGTGTACAGACTGAAAGAATGGCAGGAGGACGGTGGTGTCATGGTTATTGGCTATGATATGTTCCGCAACTTGGTCACCGCCAATACCAAGAAGCTGCGTAAAAAGGCCTTGGATATTGTAAAAAGCACTCTCTTAGACCCAGGTTGGTCCTTTGTCCATCCTTACATGACAGTGATTAGCTCAGATTTGCATTGTTTTGAACAGTTTATCATTTCACTTTATCATCTATCTTGAAGGAGGTGAGCTATATAATTTTAATAGGGATATACTTTTTTGAAAAAGATTTGAATTGCCTAGTAATATTTAGAAAATTTTTATTTTAAGTGAATTTAAGTTGGCCAAGTTGGCAGCCAGGAATCAAGGAAAAGGGCCAAGAAATAAATTCACTTTTTTTTTCAAATTTAATAACATTTCTATCAATTCTCAAGAATAATATATTAATATTCAATATATGCATGGTCATATCACCCTTTGGTTTTACAACCTAGTTTTAAGTGTAATTATGACTAAATGTTTATTATTTTAAAATGTAACTAATTTCTAGATGGTTGTTATAACTTCTAACACATTCTTAATTAAATTGTAACATAACTTCTAATTAATATTACCAAATCTTTTACAAATATCTTTTAACAATTGGGCATATATTTTATGTTTACATTACATATTTATTGTTTTTCATGTCAATCTAATACAACTTGGCCAACATAAATTCACTTAAAATTTGATTATTTTTAAAAAATAAGCATATACCTGTTTTGATTTGCTTTTTAATAGGGCTCTGCGAGTACTCGTATTTTGAACTCGAGCTCGAGATCGAAAGTTTTGTAGGCACGTCATTTTTGAGCTTTTGAGGTACTTAATAATCAATTTTTAAAACATAATATTAAGTATAGTCTATTTAATTAAGATAATATCAGCATTTCCACTTATAAATCATTCGGTTACTTAAATTGTTAAAAATTAATTTCAATTTTAACATTAATAACGTAATAGAGCTTTAAAACCACCTTCAACTGGTAAATTTATTTAATATTGTCATCCATTTTGAATTATACTTGATTGAAGTTGTTCACTTGTATAGCCATGGCAATGCAATGAAAATAAAAATAGCTAAGAAGCTTACTAAATAATTGAATGATTCTTTTTACTATTTTTACTTGGTCCCTTTCTAAAATAATAATTTGTGTTAATTTAAAATCTAATATCAAAAATTTCTTTTATTAAATGTTTTCAAACTTAAGATATTTAAAAAATTTATTAATTAATACGTTTAGTTATTATTTAGTTATAGAATTAAGTTGTTTAACTTGTAAAATCAATGTTGATCTTATTTATAACAATACATATTTTAACAAACTTACCACATTTGAATTAAAAAAGCATTTACTATTTTATTTTGTTTGCTCGAAATATTATTTTAGTCATATAATTTTTATTTTAAAGTATCTGCATCAACTTTTATAACCATTAAAAATTGAAGTGAAGTAAATTTCCCAGTAAAATAATGTTTAGCGAGATCCTGTACAACGTGCATGTGCAACTGGGCATAGAAGAATGGAAATGGAACAGAAGATATGATAATGCACAATTGCACTAGGAAATAATAAACGAAATACGAAACATTTAAAATTTCTAATTGTTTATGATGCTTACGTTTTCTTATACGGTAAATTAAGTTACTGAAGCATATTTTGGGGAAATATTAGTTTATTAAAACATAAAAAAAAATTTATATCAAAACAGCGCAGAAACACTCTACAATAATGTAAAGTTATAGTTAAAGAAGCCAACCTAAAAAGATATTTATGTTAGGCCTAGATATAAACAAACCCACTTCTCTATTTTCTTTCTCCACTTTTACACTTCCCACTTCTTCAAACTTCCACAGCTGAACATTGTTTTGAATTTTAGGACATATTTATTTTTCATATGAAGAAACATTAATGAAAACGTAATATTCCCGAAAATTCAAACTAATGTGCAACTGTGGAAGTGTTAAAGGAGTGGAAAAGATTAAGAAGACATGAAGAGTGAAGTGTGTTCGTTCCTATCTAGGACTAATCTAACTATCATTTCAGGTTGGCTTCCTTTACATCACTGTACAGTGTTTTACACTGTTGTGTTATGCATTTCCAAGTCATCATGCGATGACTCATTTTATTAGCTTATTTTTGTAATTGTTAGTTTAATTTTAATGTCCTTAAAGACATGATTGTTGAGACTATTTTAATAATTTTTCATTTGAGTGTTGTTCTTATTTTTAAATTGTGTTTTATAATGTTATTTATAATTTAAAAAAACAAATCTCTATTATTTAACTCTTTTTTTTTCAAAATTATTTATTATTTATAAAAATGAGTGTTATTCACCTTTTAAGAACCTGTGTTTTAATTTACTCTAACCTTTTAAAATTATGAATATACAATACTCAAACTCGGGAGCTTTCAGAAATACTCGACTCGAATGAAAAAACCCAAGCTAGCAATCCCCTACTTTTTAATAATATGCTCCGCACAGAACATATCCCCACTATTAATATTTGTACTAGTAGAGCCAGATGACTGTAGTACTTATATTCAAATCTGACCAGAGGATTTATTCTGGAGATTTTCCGCTTATGACTTCGGAGGTCACATGATCATAGGTTGAATGATATTAATCCTTTGATATCTGTGGATTCACTAGACAACAGGAAACAACAAATTGGACGGTTTTACATTTAATGCCTTCGTATATCTTTACAAATTATGTATACTGGATTCTCTCAAATTTATTAACTGGAAATTTTGTTTAAATTTAATGAAAATAACTAGAGTTGGGTTGAAATCACCGGTTTAAAAATTCTAATCTCGAGTCTAAATCTTGGAAATATTATGAACATAAGAGTAAATATAAATACAGTAGAATAATACAAGATAAAAATAGTAACTAAATGTCAACATTAATATATTCAGTTAATTGGTAATCAATAAAATGATAGAATATTAGGAAAATGGTAGAGCACAAATAAAAATAAAAACACTAACACATATTTATACACACATCATTTTATTTATTACCAATTGTTTTTGCTCAATGCACTTTATTTCATACATATATTCAGTTAAGTGTTAAATTACTGGTCTGGGGTCTGGTTATTAAGTTAATCCTATAATTATAATTGGTTCTGAACCACCAATAAGCAGTATTAGAGATCTAAAACAAATTTAATTTGAACAATGAACAAACAATTTTTTCTTAGGTTTTTGATGCTTGAATCTGAAATGATCTTGAATATTCTTGAGTATTCGAAGACCTCATGGTCTCGTCCCTAATTATAATGGATATGCTTTTGTTTCCCAACATTCTCACCTCAACAGGGATTAATCAGATCTCTGTAAGATATGGCTGCCATATATTTTCATTGAACATGTATGAGAATGTTGGCAGTCATACTCACTCATTAATCCTTTTATGTACTCAGGTCTCATACAAATGAAATAGAGTGGAGCATACCTAAATAGTAACCTTGTTTGTACATGAAACACGCCACATGGGCTGGTTCGTATGAAATCTTAAGCATGGAACCTCAGGGAGGATATTGTATATACATTGTCTAAGGGATCTACTTTGTCCTCTCCTACTCCAACAGGAAAATGCTAGCACATTTCTATAAAACTCATGTTCCTCACCCTGTTTCCTTAAGTTGGGCAGGGGAAGAGGTTACTGACATAATATGGCTTTCATAATGAAATGAGGAACACAATCTACACATTACATTGCTGCCAAATTGCTGCCTCTTGAAGAAAATCAATACTTATTTTTCAATCCATCAAAAATCAAAATGTTGATTGTTTATCATATTTATGATTACTTTCATGAATATCCTATTGTGCTCAATAGATTTGTTCTGATCTGTCCTTTCTTATTGTATGCTTTTGGTAACTTGAACTATAGATGTATCAGACAAGGTTGAGAGTGGTGTCAGGAAGTCCCAGACACTAATAACAAATTAATTATGTGCTTTATTTGATATGAAAATGTTTGTGTTGATTAGGTCCAGACCTTGTTGTGTGTGATGAGGGTCATTTGTTGAAAAATGAAATGACAGCTCTGTCTAAGTCGATGACTAAGATAAGGACTCTGCGCCGGATAGTTCTAACTGGAACACCGCTTCAAAACAACCTTACTGAATGTGAGTATACAGCCATCTACTTTCTTCGTACTATCCATCTATCACTTTGTTTAATATTTCCCAATGGGTGGACCTGCACTGATCTGCAGCTTAGTCGTTGCCGGTCTCTAAATAAATTTGTACCTGTATGTATAATTAGGAATGTACAAAAACCACCTTTTCAGTTTGAGATAAGAAAACTTACTTTGAAAGTAAGTAAAAAAATATAAATTATATATTTTAAAGTAATTCGAAGGAGGTATAGGAAAGGTGGATAGAAACATATAAAAGGGACAAACACAATATGGCTTTTACATACTGTGTTTGTCCCTTTTATATGTTTCTTTCCACCTTTCCTATACTTTCTTCCAAATATATTATTATTATTATTATTATTATTATTATTATTATTATTATTATTATTATTATTATTATTATTAGCACCGCGTCTTACATACCCGTTCGGGTTATACGCACTTATGCTAATGTGTAGTGGTAGGGTTATTGTGAGATGAAATGAAGGACCTTCAGTTTAACGTGGATTCCGAACTACGGTGGAGGCCTGGCATTCCACACATTCACAAGTTGTGGTTAATACACGTCTTGTCAGAGGTGAAGGAAGGTTTTGGAAATCAGTTAAATTTGTGCCGGGACCGAGGATTGAACCCTGGCCACCAGCACCAAAGTCTGATACCTTACCCCTAAACCACCAGGTCACAAATATAATACAATTACCTCATAAAGCTATAAGAGTTTTTCCGTATAGAGATGTATTTTAAAGTAAATATTTAGTAGGTATGGGCCCTAGAATCCTTAAGGATATTTGAGATTCAAAGATTAAAGAAAGTTACGGATCTAAGACTTTTTTTTTTTTCCCCTAGTCTAATTTGTTTTAGAGCTAAATGGTGTTTCAGAACCAATTACAATTATAGGATGAAGTTAACAATCTGGCCCCAGCCCAGTTATTTAACACACAATTAAATGTATGAATGTTATAGTTAAGAAATAAAGTCAACATTTAGTTACTATTTGTATTATATTATTATTTATATTTATATATACCGTATATATATATATATATAAATATATATCCTATTTTCATATTTGGTTTGAGATTCAGATTCGTAAAATAGTGGATTCAACGCATCTCTTAATATTTAGTTTACAGAGGGCTAAAGTTCCTTGAGACATTTTGGTTTGTACTACTGCTTTGGATTGTCCTAAAGTCCAATAAAGTGGAAATAATGTTACCCTTTATCATTCTTAAAATCATATTGTATAAGTCTTTCTAATTGGATTTATCCCTCTTGTTCCTCTCTTAATTTTATTTACAAATTATGTATAATTTCACCTAAAAAATAAAAAATTATCAGTTCCACCTTAAAAAGTAAACAATAACATGGCATGAAAAAGTTGTTTCAACATTTCAGACCATTGTATGGTGCAATTTGTGAAGCCCAGACTGTTGGGTACCAGCAAAGAGTTCAAGAATAGGTTTGTAAATCCTATTGTGAATGGCCAGTTTGAAGACTCTACGGCTAATGATGTGAAGGTGATGAAAAGGAGAGCGCACGTTCTCCACAAAATGTTGGAGGGATCCGTCCAGGTTAGAGGCTTTTTAGTCTTACCAACCATTAGGACAGAAAAAATGATTATCCTGCATAAATCTTTAACTGTTTCCTGTTTCCACAGTGTTGTGACGTTATAATAATAGAATTTCCATATCATCAAACCTAAAGTGTTTTTTTTTATCAATCCTTGAATTGAAATGTATTATAGACCTCTTTTACCACTGATTGGGGGCTTAGCCATACATAATTATTGGTAACACAATTATTAGACATACTTAACCCTTTGAGTGCCAAATTTGCTCAGAGCGATGCATGAAATATTTGCTAAAATTGCCAGCATCGCTCACAGCGATCCCATGTTTTCGAGCTCTAAGTTTAGTATTAAGTAAACAGATAGGGTAGATTTTATTTCCACTGCATTTTCATATGTTCAAGCTACTTTTATTTGTCTTTACACTTAAAGTTTCGATATATCGAACATGAAAATTATTTTCTAACTTTGAATTTTATCTTTGGTCTTGTTTGTAAACATGGCTACTAAGAGGACATCTGTGATTCAAGACACTTAAATACTTCCAATATTTATCTATAGCTCAAGCGAGAGTGATCAATTTGTGGGGTATTTTGAAAGCAGCGATTCTGAATTTGTAAATAATGAAACTGAACAGTAATTATATTCTAGTGAAAATGAAAGATTGGAACAAGTAGGAATGACAGTTGAC
This sequence comes from Timema poppense, assembly GCA_902141375.1. Taxonomy (NCBI): domain Eukaryota; kingdom Metazoa; phylum Arthropoda; class Insecta; order Phasmatodea; family Timematidae; genus Timema; species Timema poppense. The sequence goes on from CABFOV010008052.1 coordinate 6,733, forward strand.
ATTGATAAGGTGAGTGTAAATACGAGTGATTCCTAAAGGTATTAAATAAATCTTGAAGATCAGGATAATCAACCGCAACCTCTTCATATTTATGCATAAGTACCAGGTTTAAATTCCCCGCCCCTTTTGATTCCAAGCCAATTATTTATTTTAGACTTTATTTTACTATAACCCTGCTAAAGTTGATGATCACTGAAACAGCTTCTATGCATAACCCAATGTCAGCGTGAAATTTAAAGTTAGTTTTTTGTAAATTTTGCTATTTATGCAGTTTATGTTCATTTCAGTGATTTTTTCTATTTAAAAATATTTAAATTTTCAATGCTTAAAAATTAATGTTAAATAAAACAGTAAAAAAAGGTTGTTCTCTTGGCTAGTGATTATTTTATTATATTTAAATATTAAAAAAGTGTATTTATAATTATATAATTGTATTGGCAAACATGTTAGCAAGTTTATGTAAAAATTTGAGTGCAAGACGTTCAAAGACTGATCAGTTATTAAAATTCAAACAAAATCATATATTTTCCAGCAAAATAGCATGACACTTTTAGCACTTTTTTTTTCTTCATTTCTCTGGAATCCTAAGGTTTAACTACCCAACCCCAAACCATTAATTTACACAGAACTAAATAAATGAATGTTAAAATTAAGTTTATTTTTAAGTAGGTACTCATTTTATTTTATATAAGAATTAATGTCTTAAATTGGCCTGTGCGGGATCCTGAACCTTAGGTAAAAATTCAGAAAATCGTCTGTTCCCGAAATTTGGTTGGGAAAAATTATTTTGCTTATTTTTTTTTTTTTGGGAAAAAATAATATTATAAAGTCACAATAAAAGGAATGGCTATCAATTTAATGTTTGTATTTAATGTTCATTAAAATTATTATTAATTTACTAAAGGTAAATTTACCTCATATGCCATAAAGTAGTTGGTTACTCTAGACTCCAGCCACTTTTATTTTACAACTACCTCAACTGAGCGCCATTAATTAAGGTAGCCACACTACATTTATTAGATGATGATATCTATTCTTAAGTAGATTTAATGTAAGAAAACATATTCTTAGCACAAAATAATGACAAAGTTGGCCTTTTAAGTATACAATTATACACAAAATATACCTTTATGACACTTATTTGCCTCAAGCTATATCTATTATGTTAAACTTATTGTTTTAAATGGCATCCATTTGCTTTTGTGTTATGCATGGATAATAATAATTGAATACTAATATTTTAGAGTAGAAGAGTGCTTTTTGTGAGAGGTATAGTATTAAAAAAAATTAAAGGTACCAGGCACACTGACTTGGTTGAGATATACTATTGGTACTATTCTTATTGACAAGACTGGCTCATTTTAATACTCAGCAGATTATTTTTAAAATGTTGATGTTTTATTATGTAATTAGAAATTACAATTTACAACAGGATTTTTTATTCATCAACATTTTTAGTCAATCCTAAAACTAATTTTTAGAATTTACTTATATTTACAACAAAAATACTTGATTAAAAATGTACAATTCTACTATTTGCATTAGGTCTCTCTTTATTTAACCCTAGGTCAAATCATTACTCAAATATTATAAAGTTTTTAACTTTTTATTTGAAAAATTTACAATTGAAAATATATATATAAAATTGACACCTCTTTTAATAAAACCCCTTTTTGCATTTTGACGTAAATTTGTTTAGATTTGGAAGATGGTACAGTAAAGATGGATAGAAATATATCGAAGGGGAACAAACACAATATGGATTTTACAATGAAAAGAACACAGTTCACACTTAACATTGCTGCCACTGGATGGAGAAGCCGACTGGCTATCTCCTGAAGAAAATTGATTGTTACCGCCCAATCTAGGTTTAAAACAATCAAAACTCATCAGGGAGGAGTGTAAAAAATGTAACACAACTTTCCAATAGAGAAAACCAAAAATCACAAAATAAAAAAAAGAAACTTGGTAAAGAATGATAGGACACTTAGTCAGGGATAAATTAGGACAACACAGAAAAAGAATATTGGATGTGGATGATTAATATTTCTCTGTAAAGTAGTCGCGTTGTGTGTTTCCACTCCCTCCTGTTCCTATAAAACTAAACCTAGGCCAGGGGATTGAACGGCAAAGATCAAGTTTCTTCAAAAGGCAGCCACTAACTTAGTCACTCCAATTCCCTGCTGTATAATAATTTAACTGTGGATTAATTCTTCACTAATTTCAGAGATTTGACTATGCAGTTTTGACTCCATTTTTGCCACCTAAGCAAGAATATGTCATTTTCATACGTCTGACGGATGTTCAGATAAAGATTTATCGCCATTACTTAGATTTTTATTCTCAATGTTCTGATGAGGCATCCAAATCTAAAGGTGCAAGACTATTTTCGGACTTTCAAAATCTTCAAAGGATATGGACACATCCACGTGTATTGATGTTGAATGCTGAGAAGAATGAAAAGATTGCGGAAACAAAGGTATGTTTATATTTATTATAAGATTCCAAATGTATCTACGTGTATTGATGTTGAATGCTGAGAAGAATGAAAAGATTGCGGAAACAAAGGTATGTTTGTATTTATTATAAGATTCCAAATGTATCTTGTAAAGTTGTGGTTTAATTGTTACCAATACAAATCGAGCTGTTACCATTTTGTTTTGACAGCAGGTCACATCCAAAGTGTGTGTTCTCTTTGCTAGAAAAAAAATCTTTATACTGAAAATAAGGTCACTTTTAAAGGGAAAAATCACAATATTTCTGTCTCACTTCTTTTTTGTTCATAGTTTTTGCATATTTTTTTACTACTGATACTATTTAGAATAAGTTACAAAAAAGAAATATATGTGTAATAAGACAGTGTAAAACACTGCAATAATGTAAGGTAATTGATAGTGAAGGAAGCCACACACTTCTCTCATAATTTCTTGTCTTCTCAAACTAATGCACTCTATAACACTTCCCACATTGTTGAATTTTCGGAGATGTTCCTTTAATACCAGAAGAGAAACATTGAAAACACAAACAAAGATAGGCTATAGAACTAAATGTTTCTAGAATGAGTTCAAATCATTCTAGAAACATGTAGTTTTAAAGCTTATCCTTGTTTATTTGTGTGTTTTCAATGTGTCTCTTCTAATGATAAAGGAAAATCTCTGAAAATTTAACAATGTGTAAAGTGTAATATAGTGCAACAGTTTAAGAAGAGAAGAAATGAAGAGAGAAGTGTGTTTTTCTATCTAGGCCTAAACTAACTATCCTTTCAGGTTGACTTCCTTCACTATCAGTTACTAACATTATTACTTACATTATTATATAGTGTTTCTACACTGTCTTATTACACATTTCCAAGCCATTAGGCACTAACTCAGAAAAGAAATATAGGGACTATAAGTCTGAGAGTACCAGTTTATTCATGTTGGTCACTCTCGAGCGAGCTTTTCATAAAGCTTCCCGAGATTCATGTTGAGCAAGTAGATAAAATGACTAATATTTACTAATGTTTTTTAATGAATTACGACTTGCATATTTTAAAGAAAAGTATTGTTTTTAAATCATTAAAAAGAAAATCAAACTGTTAATAAATTATAGGATTAATTTATAACCTAATGTTATAACCAAAAAATGAATTATGATTCATTTCAATCCTATCATGAACAGCTTTAAAAAACATTTATAAATATAGGTTTGAAGTTTAGATCTAGCAATTTTTTAAATGTAAACAGCCTCATCAAATCCCTTTATATCTGGAATGCAACTATTCACTTGGTGTTGACCTCCTACTGAGAAGATAACAACATCAATGTTTTTTAGGATGTGCATAGTTTATTAAGTTTTAATTTCAGTCTAGTCATATGTTAGTTGAGTTCTAACAGCACTACAAAGAGATTTTTATAAATCTGATTTATTTAAACCTCATACTCGCCTCCATTCAACACCAGTTTACTCAGGTTCTGACATGACATTTCAATAGCAAGCTATACAATACCCTCTTTGTTAAGTTCTTATTCCTGCTCCTCTCCCACTCTCCCCATTTCACACACCACTTCCAAACAAGAAAAAAGAAGAGTAAACTGTAATTCATTCAGATACAATACAAGTCAAAGAAATAACCTCATTCCAAGCTGCTCAAAATTTTGAGTTCGTAAATCTTTCAAGCCCAATCTTGAGTATTTATTTAAAGCTTGGCTTAAACCTTGAAATACAAGTCATACTCACAGGCAATTAAAAGGTAAAACACATTATGGCTTTTACAATCCAAAAGGAACACAGTTCACCCTTTAAACTACTGCCACACTTTCCAACACTTTTTCTTTTACATTTCTACATTCATGGCAATACTCACCTGAAAGATAGAAAATAAGTTGTCATCAAATAGCTTTTACTGGGATTTTAAAATTCATGTCATAACGGCTATTTAATCTTATACCAATATTTTTTTTCTATAAAATTTTTGGGCATGTATAAGATCTTTACTCAATTATTATTATTATTATCACACTCATTATTATTATTATTATTATAATTATTATTATATTTAGCATTGCATCTTACTACCAGTTCGGCTTATACACTTTAAGTACTAACTACGCTAATGGATTAGGAATTGGGAAGGTTGAATTAGAGGAAGTGAACCAGCATTTGCATAGAGGGAGAGTGGAAAACCACCCCAGTTCACCCTACCGAGATTCGAACCTCGATCTTCCCGTCCTCAGCAGTCGAGCTTAACACGACTAGCGCGTTAGCCAACTACGCCACCGAAGCGGGTCTTTACTCAATTAAAAAGATAATAAATCACCTTTGGACAAATTAGTACTCAGGACACAGTCAAGAAAGTGATTAGATATATATGAATAGTGAATACTAAACCAGTTAACTTTCCATTATCTTTTCATAAGGCATATTCTAGAACCACTCTTTAAATTGTGAGACAGTATGAAAAAATATTGTGACTTGAGAATGATATGGGAAAATTTAATTTTAAAGTACTTAAATGAAAATTATGTTTATTATTAAAGTACATAGTTAAAAAGTGCTAAAGTTTTTTTTTTTACCTTATGGCTGGCGATTGCTTAGAATTGCTTTATAGATCAATAAAAATACATAAAATACAACAAAGTTCCGGGAGTTTTTTTTTCCTTCGGGTAAAGTACTTCAAAAAGCTTCCAAATTCGAGTTGAGTTCAAGAATATTCTTAATTTTAAAATATTAAAATTAATATGGTTTATTTTAAAAGTGATATAGTATATTTTCGAGGTCTGCGAGCTTGAGTTTTTTCATTCGAGTCGAGTATTTCAAAAAGCTCCCGAGTTAGAGTATTTTCATAATTTAAGAATCTTAAGAGTATAGATTTGTTTAGTTTGAGAATAAAATAGTCTATTTAAAATATCAATTCAAAACAAACAATATAAATACTGCATCTTTAAAATGTGAAATTTTAAAAATATATGAAAACAACATAAGTTCTTAAAATAAAATAAGAATAACACTCATTTTTATAATTATCATTAAATACTTAAGAAAAAAAAGTTTAAAAATGTATTGGTTTTGAAATAAGAAATAACACTTTAGAAAAGCATTATTTTAAAATGATGTCAAATGGTTTCAACACTCATGTCTTTGAAGACATTAACATTACACTCACAATTACAAAAAAAGTTGATAAAATTGACATTTTATATTTTCTCAAAATAAGCGTCCATAACTTTTACTGCCATATCAAAAAATTTAATAATCACAAGCAGTTATTTTAAGTGTTTCATATTTTGTCTTTAATGCAATAATCGTGCAGGTTCGCTTTTTCTATTCCAATTTCATTTGTCTATGTTTGGTTGTGCATTTGTATTTATCTTGCTACGAAATTTCTTTCAATTCATTTTTTAATCTCTATAAAAGTTGATATTCATACTTTAAAATGAAAATAAGATGTTTAAAATATTATTTCTTGTAGACAATATGAAATAGTAAATACTTTTTTATTTTTATTTGGTAAATTTCGTTATATATGCCCTACACCTGAGTAGCAGAGCTGCTGCTTATAGGTTCTCAGGTAGATCTTCTCTTGGTGGTAATGTTCCCTAACCGAGGCTATGGGCGCTGATGATGACTTAGCTCATCATCACCAACCCTCTCACTCCCTGCCCACCCCGCTGGGAGCCAAATGGCCAGACCCTGTTCCAAGATTGTTGGTTTTGGTTCTGACCCGTCTCCTGTCTCTCGTCTGCACGTGACCTGGTTTCAGCTGGGGTTTAACCCAACCTTGACCAGGTTACTCAGATCCTGGGGTACACCACTTGGCAGTAAGATCAGGTCTGAATAGGAGAGGCTAAGCGGCACCCACTAGGTAGGCAACTTGTATTGCACATTACTAGCTTTTAGAAAGTGTTAAAGTGAGAGGAGAAATTAAAGAAGGAAGAGTGTTGGAAGGATAGAGGAAGATGAAGGCATTTTACTAAACTGACCCGGCTAAAGGCTGGAAGCAGTTGTTGTTGTTGATGTTTTTGATGATGATGATGATGATGATGGTTAAATATATATTGCAATGTTGATCAACACTGATTTTAGACAAGTTAACCAACATAATTTTATAACTAAGTAGTAACTCATGCTAGTTTTGCAGTTAAATGTATTATAATCAAATTTAAGCACCTTAAGTTTGAAAACCATCAATATGTATTCTCATATTTTAGAAAAGGCTCATGTAAAATCTTAAAAATAATCATTATTGAAGTATTTAGTGATTTACTTAGCTCTTTTTATTATTATTGCCTTGTCTTGGCAATGAAACTTTAATCGGGGATATTTTTTGAAAATGTATGAAAACATTTTACTAGGTTACTGGTTGAAAGTTGTTAATGTTGTTAATGTGAAATTTGTTATTGATTTTAAAATTTGATTAGGTTAACAAATGATTTGTAAGTGAAAGTACCGATATCATCTAAATTAAATAGCATATAGATACCATTGCATTAAATCTGTACATACATTAAGAGGAGTCTCAAAAATGAAGAGCCTACCAAACTTTAAATATCATTTACGCTTGAGCTCTGATGATGGGCTCAGCTTGAATATTAGAATCAGAGTACTTGCAAAGCCTTAGGTATAACTCATACACAATAAAAATGTAGTTATTAAAATTATGTCCAATCCGATTTATAGGCCGATATTGGCACAATCGGCCAAGGATGATTGGTTTTTTATCATGCAAATATTTTATGCCGATGATTAAAATTAAAAATACATCATATTATGGTGACGTCGGCTGCATTTTTATTACTGATCGTTCACTTAACCCCCCCCCCCCCCCCCC
>CABFOV010008052.1:14227-25249 GCA_902141375.1 Timema poppense
CTCCTAACCTGAGATCGGTTCTTACAGTGTGTTTAAGTGTAATGTTAAAGTACCAAGTCTCTTTCCTATTTACTTCATTTCCATAATTTTCTTTGGCATCTTCTCCTTTTCCATCATCATTACATGCCCATACCATCTCAGTCTTGCTTTCTCTACTGTTTCATGTTCTCCAGCTACTCCAATCTCTTTCTCAAATACTTTATTCCTTATAATGTTTCTCCTCGTTACAGCTAACACGCTACTCACAAACTTCATACCTATGGCCTCCACTTCTTTCTTACACTCATTGTTGAACTTTCTGCTACATATGTGACAATGGGTACAAAGTACACCCATTTTTTACACTTCAAGAGCACTTCTCTTCCAAATATCAAATCTCGTACACGCCTACAGAACAACTCTCCCTGCTGTCGTCTTCCCATTAGATCCTCTCAAATCCCACCTTTATCCTGAATCACGCTTCCAAGATATTTTATGTTCTGTACTTTTTTCAGCTCTATTCTATCCAACTTTATAGCTTTATTAGGCCTTATCTTTTTCCTTGTCCCTACCATTACTTAACACCTCACCATGCTAAATTTCATTCCACATTCTTTCAATTTCTCATTCCTTTCTTGTGGCTGTTCCTGTACTTCCTCTTCTGTCTCCTTCCATACCATAAAGTCATCAGCAAACATCATGGCTTTCATTATTTCTTCCCTGAGTTTTCCTTTCACTTTATTCATGACCATTTCTATTACCATTACAAATATTAACCCCATTTTTTTTGTATTTTCTTCAAATGTTTTATTTAGAAAACCATATTCTATCCAACTTAAACATTAAATATCTTAGTATAATTTTGAGGGGGGAAAAACCTAAATGTTTTTCTTTGGAAGAGCTTACTCTTTTATTTTAACTCATGATTATTATTATTTTATTTTTTTACTTTTTTCATTATTATGCTAAACTTTGGTTTGAGACGAAAATATATTTTTATATATTTTTAAACTCTTTAACTCTTTAAAGGAAAGTTATATGACTTACAAAATCACTCATAAAAAGCGGCAATTTAACAAAAACCTAATACAAAATGATATAGTTTTTTTTAAACAAAAAAAAATATAATAAAAATAAAACTATTGTATTTTGTAGTTGACAGTCATCTTTTATAATTAGGTCAGCAGCTTCAAACATTATTTTCGGCACCATACAAACTGATAGAAAACAAACTGCTCGACAAGCTATAAAAAAATATTTGGAAGGCTGGGTGGGTCAAGTGGCAGACACGACTTGGACCAACTACTAGACAAGCTCAAGTATAGGAGTACAAAGTGATAGACAACCAAGCGATCGACACGAGAGAACAAATCTGTAAAAAGACCAACTGCTAGACACCCAGAAACGACATGGACCAAGTGATCGACACGAGTTGGACCCTGTGATAGACAAGCTCCCATATAAGAGGACAAAGTGATAGACAACCAAGCGGTCGACACGAGAGGACAAACATCGAGATGAATCCAGTTAAGAGTGGCTCAAGTGACAGACAAGTTATTTCAAAACTAACAAAGTGATAAACATGGGCTTAGAAAGTTGGGTATAAGGATGGTCTGGATCCTCCTAGAAATTGCTGCCCTCCCGACACCCAAGATTTAACTAGCCCAAAAGGGTGAGGTCCACTTATATGTGTATAAACTTAAACCATCGTGTTTTTAATTTTAATAATTTACTTACACATTGCACTCTTTAAAATATATTTTCTAACACTAGTTTAGTTATCATTTCGAATAAATAATAGGTTTTGATACATACAATATGGTATCTGAAAATAAAGAATGTTTCTATGAATGAAACGAGTTATCGTATCTGAGGAAAGGAGACAAACGTTTTGTTATAAATGGTAAAAATCATACTTTAAGAACTAACAAGATGAAATAAAATATTATATAAAAGAGCAACTGCCAGAAACTAAGTTGGTAGCTTATGATCAGGGTTCGATTCCCATCAGGTACAGTGAGGGTGATTTTTCTTAAAAGGTTTTCCACTCTGCCACCACGCAAATTCAGGTGCACTATATATAAATTTAATCTTCCTCATTCTCAACACATTAACGTAATTAGTAAATAAGCGTATAACCCGAACAGGTGGTAAGACACAGTGCTACAAAAAAAATCTAATTGCACTAATGGATTAAAGAATAAATGTTGTTATTATAAGATGTGTACTCTCATTTGCATGTAGGGAGAATGTAAACCATTAATTAAATATCACCCTCCGTACACCCGGCCGGATTTGAAGCCTGATATCCCCATCATTGACAGTCCAGTCTATTTTGAGAATGACGCCTTAGACCATCAACCATCGAAGCTAAGAACATTTTGTTGATGTTGCGTTAGCACCAGGTTTATTAATGGGTTAGAATAAGGAGCTAAGTTATGATGGAATAATCCCGCATTAGTGTAAAAGTTAGATGTAAAAACCACAAGGGTGGTAACTATCAGCCCAATCCACTCAGTCGGAATGATTACTCTTGTTCAAACTACTCTAAAACCTTATTAGACCGCGTGACAAACGGTATGAGTGTATGGTTGTTACAAACTGTCAAATGCAATTAATATCGGCAAATAAAATACTCAACAAAGTTATTTTAAATTTATTATTTAAATATGAGCATTGCTAAAGGTTTTTAAAAGAGCAGAAGTTATTTCGATGCGTATATTGGCCTACATTTGGTGTATTTTACTAGATACTGTGTATGTACTATGTTGAATCGAGTACAGTTCACCAAATAATAATGTTACTGTCATTTTGCAAGATTGTAAATCTAAAGTGTGTGAACTTGTTTTTAAATCAAGTCAAGAAAGCTAATATAAATATTTTACTAGTATGTAGCTCACGCGTTTGAAAAGGTAGGTGCATTTTTGAACATTTTTCCGCTCCCCACCACCCCGCATTTCTCTTGTTCTGTTTCAATATAACCCGCTTCAGCGGTAGCATGTTCTAAGGCATCCCACTCGCAATAGACTAGACTGCCAATGAGAGGAAGAGCGGGGTTAGAATCTCGGTCGGGGGTACTGAGGGTAGTTTTTCATAAATGGTCTTCACTCTCCCACCATGCAAATAAGGGTAGCCTACACCTAGCAAACAGTGTTATTTAGGAGGTCAAACAATACTTACGCCTAGCATAGTGTTATTTAGGAGGTCTGACAATACCTAGACCTAGCATAGTGTTATTTAGGTGGTCAGACAATACTTAGACCTAGCAAATAGTATTATTTAGGATTTGAATTAACTGTTCTGTCACTTAGTCCACTCTTAACTGGATTATATCAAAGTTTGTCGAGCAGTTGGTCCTCTCGTGTCGATCGCTTGGTTGTCTATCACTTTGTACTCCTATACTTGAGCTTGTCTAGCAGTTGGTCCAAGTCGTGTCAGCCACTTGACCCACCCAGCCTTTCAAATAATTGTTTTCATTTTGTCTACCGGTTGGTTGTCTATCACATGGTCCAGCTCGTGTCGATCACTTGGTCCATGTCGTTTCTTCGTGTCTAGCAGTTTGCTGTCCACCACTTTGTCCTCTCATGTCGACCACTTTGTTGTCTATCACTTTGCCTGCTCCCATTATTTTCACTATCGTCACATACATCATCTTGATCAGAGTCAGTGTTATGGCTGCAATCATCATGTATCTCTTCCTCTAGGTCAATATCACTACCTACATCCTTTTATTATTATTATTATTATTGTTTTGTATATTCTAGGGATGGATGGGAATTACTTTTTTATTTTGGGACAGGGACGGGAAATGAGTCAAAATATTGGGATTACGCTTTTTAGATTTTAGATTAAAAATATATTGATATCTAAACTAATATGGTGAGACTTTTAAAAGTTATAATATTATTAAAACCTGCTTCGGTGGCCACATGGTCTGAGGCATCGCTCTTGCAATAGATTAGACTGCCGATGATGGGAAGATTGTATTTCGATTCTGGCTGGGTGTACTAAGGGTAGGTTTTCTTAAATGGTTTCCCACTCTATCCACACAAATGTGGGTATACCTCCTCTAAATTCAATCTTTCTCCCTCTTAAACACACTAGTCTATAGTAAATAAGCATATAGGCCTAACTGGAACGGGCTATAAGACGTGGTCCTAAGAAACATTGCTAAAGGTAATCAAAAAAACAATAAAATAGAGGTTCGCAAATAGCAATTTTTATCATATCAAATAACATTTGGAATTGATATCCAATAATACAAATCAAATGGCTGCTTTTATTAAATTTTTTTATGTAAATCATATTTACTAGTTAATTTCTTTTGAAAATCGTGTTTTATACATAATTATTTTCAGAGCACAAAATATACTACAAAACATAATGTTTGGCATCTCTGTGCTCTAAGTATGAAACTTCTTAAAAGTTACTTGGGTTTATTAAAATCGCTTAAATTTGATCCAAGTTCAATACCCCTTGAATGTTCTCTTAAGGTTTGACACCCCTTAAAGGCACTTGTTTAACACTCCTTATACTTTATACCTGGCTGGCTCATCATGATCCCTCATAAATGGTTGACCTTGGCAAGTTACTTCCTTTCATTTCCACACCCCAAAAGCTATTAGAATATATCTTGGCCCTTCTCTAAATCTTTCAAGCGCTTTCACTTGCTGAACCTAACAAACAACTGTTGATAGACAGAGCAGAATAAGTCACGCGCCTGGCAATAGTGTGATGCATAATGGTGCAAGGGAAGTGCACACACAGGCGGTGATTCAACAATCATGCCCCTGTACTTTGTAGTGTTCTGCCATGTCCGTCCTTCTGCCCCGTGGTCGAACGCTGCATGCCCATCTGACCGTGTGAACAATAGTTTAAAAAACAAAAATGTTCTCATGGTCACCAAGTTCCTGGAACGTGTGTGAAATTCTTCCTTCCTCTCTGAAAAACAACTTATTAACAAAAATGACTGAATGTTATGAAAAGCAATTTCACATTTACCGTTGCCTTTCTTCAAAATATAGTTCAAGTTTACAAGTTGTCTGCAGATAAAGAACTCATGAGTGTCCCAACTTATAGTTTACCACCATTAATGCACCGCGCCTAACACTGTCTTGGTTTGTGCTCTGACTAAATATTATCTGATTCTCTCCATGCTTAAATGTTCTTTAGGTCTATCACTCCTTAAATGTTTTCTAATTTTATCAACCTTTTCTTTTCTTTAGGTTTGACACCCCTTTAATCCCCCGTCTTTGTCTTTTCTGCCTCACTGTCTTAGCCACTAAGGCGTTGTCCTACATGAACGAATGAAAGCGAATGCGGGTGATGCAGCGCAAAGCGAATGAATTGATGCAATTGTTCTGCATGAGCGAATACAAGAAGCAAGTAACAATAGTTTAAATCAGGAAACGTGATCTCAGTCTATTGATAATAAATTACAAAATACTAAACAGAAAGCTCTCGAGCAAATACCATTTACTCGGAAAAGGAAATTTGAGTTTAATTTCACCATCTCTATGAAGGAAAACCACAATACAAATAAAATAATTAGAAGAGTATAATAATTCCTGCTCTTCCATACGCCTCCATTGCTTGGATGTATAAATCTGATTAGGTTTTAGATTCACATTTTTCAACAACAAACAAACAAATAAATTTAATTACTTCAACACTTAAAAGATCTAGGACCACACACTATCCACAAGCAATCGGTAAAGGTAGTTTTTTATTTTCATATTCCTAATCACATTTATACTTAATAGATTAAGCAAATATGACATTTTAATCATCAAAATAAATGTAATTGAGTCAAACAATCAAAATATCGACAGTAAACACCACCTGTAAATGCTTAAGACAGACGTTGAAGATAAACACTCCCATTGTCTGAATACTCAGGGCAGCAGCTGTGAGACTTGCTTTACACAGTTTGCGCAAAAACATAAAAATATTTGATTACTTCAACCACTTAATATTCAGCCGCGTCGTCTTTACTTAGGGCACTTCTATGCTAACACTTCATTTGATATTTTTGCTTCGTCCATGCGTTTTTTTTGCTCATTCAGGACAGCGACTAACAAACCCCAGCTATTATTAATGGCTGAACTTGGCAAATTACTTCCACCCCCCTCTTATAGGCCTGAAAGAGGGTAGAGTAGAAACTATTTCTATTCTTATCTCACTCTTTTAAGCTCTCTCACTTACTGAACCTAGAAATAAAGATATATGTTTGATAATAGCCATAATTTTGTAGTAAATATTTTGTTATCCTGAGGATGTGTATCGATCTTATTTCAATTCACTTGAGCTACAATGTGATAAGACTTAAGATTACACAATCAGATACAAACGTTTATGTTTAGCTTTATAAATCATTATTTTATACTCTTAAATGTTTATTGCAGCGCTTGATGGAATCAGATTCTGAGGGATCCTTGAAAGATTTTATTGATGACGATGATTCAGATACAAGCAGCTCAGAAGAGGATAAGAAAACGACCCCATCGGAAGATTCTGACATTGTTTGTGTGAAGGATGAGTTAACAAAGACCCGAGAAAATGTGCCCAAAAGGAGTACAAGGCGCACAAGAAACAATGCTGGTATGTTTAAACTGAACACTTTAGAACTATGAAAAGATGGATTAAGGAATCACATTCTTAATATTATTTTACTAGGCCGGGGCCAATTCAGATCACCGACCCAATCATTGGCTGATTGTGGCACAATCAACTGAATCATTGATGGGCTTTTCAATTATTTTGACAGCACTTTAGAATTTAAAAAAAGGGATTTGAGTGACTATACCTTGATTTTTTTTTATGAATGGACATTTGTAGCACCTTTTAGAAAACACAACCAAATTTTTCTTGGTCAACATTTATAAGATTTTACTGTATCTTTAGTAGAGAAAGGTTGAATTTGAATCTTGGAAATATTTATACATTCAGTTAGGTGTTAAATTACTTGTCTGGGGACTTGTTGTTAAATTCATCCTATATTAATTATAATTTTTGTTTTGAATCACCAATAAACAGTATAAGAGCTTTAAACAAATTTTACTGGAAAAATTGAAAAAGTTTTTTTTAAGATGTTGTGTTAAATTTGAAAATTTCTCAACTCCTTAAATCTTGAATATCCTTGAACAATTGAAAGTCACATACCTAGTTTTTAGTGTTATTTTAAAGATATTGATAATATCTATTAAGCAGCCTTAACCCACATGACTTGACATACAAAAGTCTACCTAGTAACATTTTATATCTGTCAGATATGACCATTTACAAGAAAATTGGAGTAAAGTGACGTTTTTCCATACTCCTCAGATCCTTTGTTATAATTTTAAGAGGGGAAAGAAGGGATTGGGGTTATTGAGAGATTTGGTTGCTACTTAATGGGTTAGTTTAGTGTGGAGAGGCAGTGCCCAAAGTTATCAATAAACAGTTATTTGGATCTGATCTTCTCTTATAAATCAAGTAACTATTACAACATGTAATTAAATTACTACATATTAGAGACATTTGAAACTAATAACAATTGTGCTCTAAGTAAAAATGCTGAGTGAAAAACAAGATTTGAATATAAATGTGTGTATTATCTGTGAGTTTTGTTGTTGTTGAAACTTGGTATTTGTCGAATCCATAATTTTTTGAAGCAAATTCAAGGCTAATAAATAATTGAAATGAAGTTTTTGAAACTTTGCACACACTTTATTGTTGTTATTACTATTGCATGCATAACAGGGTTATTCATAACTTAAACCTACAGGGTAAGATGAGAAAGAAAGCTTTTAAGGCAAGAGAAATAACATTTGAATTAGTATTAAAAGGTAGCTAGAATGGCAAGGCTTACACACTTACCAGAAAACTGTAGGCCTCATAATTCACAATTAAAACACAACAAAACTCATAATAATGTAATTTTCAGAGTACATCATTCCCCTTCTTCAGCAAAAGAGAGTAAAACACAGACTGGACTATGGTAGTATGGATAGAGGTTGATCATGGTCACTTAGTTTTTGTTGTTGCCTCTTTCTTGATTCAAAGAAAGGTTAAGGTTTGGATTCTGGATTATGCAGTCGACTGTTCAAGCTTGTGTCCTTACTCTTGGAAGAGCACTTACTAAGTGATCAGATTACCTGAATCGATTCTAAACAAACAATTGATATACAATACGTAGGTCGGTAGGCATAAATAAACAGTTTTATTGGTGTCTAACTGTTGACAGTGTTTATTTTTCATTAAACCCAACAAAATATCTAACTTAAGGAATGTATGAAAAAATTGGAGCTTTTTTGCATAGATAATTAAATCCAGTTATGCAGTAAGAATTAAGTCATGTTAATTTAATCATCACTCTGGCGAGTAAACATATATGTCATGGTGCCTGACTCTTTATCGTGTGTAATGTGTTCTTATTTCTGTTAAAAAAAGCCGTAATTTGTTTAATTTATTTTGAGTTTATTTGTAATTCTAATTTGATTTTTAGTTTTTGGAGAGTTCATTAAAGTATTTACAAGATTTTTTGTGAGGTGAAAGTTTCAGATGTGAGCATGCGCTGAAACGGTCGAGACTCGAGTCCAAGTTTCCCATAGAGGTGGGAGGATAGGGTATTAGGCATGTTAGATATTCTACACTTAACAATTATTATTATTTTATTTTTTTAAACTATTTTATTCATGCTTACCTCTTTTGTCTTACAAAATAATGATTATGGATTAAGGTGTGATTTTCAAGTAGGTCTAACTTAGTAATTTTCAAATTCAAAATATTATGCTTTGCTTATGAGGTGAAAGATTCGACCGTCGAATCCAGTAAAACACCGAATCCTCGAATCTTAAATACTTGTCAGGATTCGGTGGATTCGAAGATTCAATTGGCCCATCTCTAGTTAAAATTAATGGCTGGTGTTTGTAAACCTGCCTGTAAGAAAAGGAAAGGAGGTTATCTAAAGTTGAGGGTAGAGTAGAGGGGTGCCTGTATTTTGCTATATATTGGTGAGTAAGTTGCCACCTACAAAGTTGGGAAGAATTGCAACTATTGGGGAGGGCTTATATAACTCTTGTACTATAGCATGAGTCAAAATCTGTTTTATGCGTTTGGGCATGAAGTGTTACTGATTTGTCACTGTCCTGGTTGGTATCAAAACGATGACAATTCATCCATTATCTGAGTGTTCATGTGGTGAGGCCAATGTATTCAGCAATTCAGTAGTTGCATTGTAACTGGCATGAAAGATTTATTTCATGGTGTATCCCATTTGTGTGAGTTTGCTGTTGTATGAAGTGGAAGGTTGGTTAATTTTGCAGGCACTGCATCTTCGTTTGTTGCAAGGGTAGGCACCTTTGGCCTAATGATTTTTGTTGTTCTTTGTGGCTGTATTGGGCAATTTAAGGTGAACCAGAATGTTGGGGTGAGGTGGGGGGGGCCGGTTTGAATCTAATTTTTGGAGCACAGTTGAGAAGAAAAAAAGTTGGTCTCCAGTTTGCCCATGGTCAATGTAGGAGGGGGCCATAGGTGTACCCATTGCTGTCCCTCATATTTGAAGGTAGTTTTTGTCCAGTAAGTGGAAATTGTTATTTTCAAGTATAAGGCAAGCGGATTCTACTAGGAAGTTGGGGGGTGACTTATAATCGAGTAGTCATTTGTCCAGAAAATCTTTCATGTCAGAAAATATTGGGTGTGGGGCATGTTGGTGCAAAGCGAATTAACATCTTTGATGGCCAAATATGCATCAATAGCGATTTTATTTGTTTTTTTATGTCTTAAAAGAAGTTTAAAAAGTGGTTTGTGTCCTTATATGAGGGAAGTTGTTGCTCCAGAAGTTGAAGATGAGATTCAACCAGCACTGAAATACATTTATTGGGGGCTCCACAGAAAGCAACAATGGAGGTATTTCCTTTTTGTGAATTTTGGGCAAGTGGGTGTGGATGGATCAGTGGATGTGAGGAGCTCTAATGATTCAGCTTGGAGGCCCTGATGTGCTCCATGTACTTGAAACAAATTCTTGATGAGACTGTTGTGTTCTCTTGTAGAGTCATGGTTCAGTTTATTGCAATAATTTCCATCTACAAGTTTTCGTTGTGCTTCTTTGAAAAAGGTGGATTTGTTAAGAATCACCTTGGTGGATCCTTCGTCAGCAGGGAGGATCATAATTTCTTGTATTTTTTTAAAATCCCTGGCAAGGTCCTATGTTTTATCAGTATTTAGTCCTTCTATGCAGTTAAGGATTTAAGAAATGATGGTTCTGTCACATTAGCCAAGACATAAGCCAAATGATAATAAATAGGTATAAGTACTTGAGCCTCAGGTTCCTAACATAGGTAATGACATCTTCCATCAGAGCGAAGTGATCAAAGGTAATTGACAGTGAAATTGCTAGACCTCTGAAAAAACATTAGAAGTGATTTAATTTAATACAGCAGTTTGTGTAAGTTTTAATTTGAATTAGTATGCTAAACAATGAGATGGCCCAATAATATTTATATAATGGAAATTGATGAAAATAAACTAAGAATGTAAATTTAGTGAAGAAAGCCCACAAAGGTATTCTTCCCACATTTTTTCTTTTTCAGCTTTTCTTAATTTTATTTAAACTTATTAGTTTATTTTTCCTTTTTCTCTATTTTAATAAATTTCCATTATTATATATTGTGAATTAGTATGGTGAGAGAATGGGAAAACCAATATAATAATATACATGGGGAAAACTACCCCAAGTGCATCCAGAAAAGACTTAAACTCTGACCTCTGAATCACTGACAATAAAGTGAATGCTGATTATTTATGTTAAAATTCATAAATCCTAAATCCTATAAGGAAGGGCTCATTTTGATGAACTGACACTATGTCTCAGGGAAGCGAAGGAGGTAAAGACATAATTATAATTCATAAAAAACATAATTAATTGTAGTAAGGAACAATATATATTCTAAATTGATAAAAATAGAATCCATAGAAAGAGCAAAGGTAAGCTGAGAAATTTTAAGTTATGAAATGAATTATAAAGATAATATTTGAGTTAGCTTGTCAAAAATGTATTTAGTT
>CABFOV010008053.1:0-10581 GCA_902141375.1 Timema poppense
GACGCTTCTGTCAGGTGGGAACGTCCTGAGTCGGGCTACAAAACAATTCAAACCGTGTACTTTGTACAAACAATTTATTGGTGCCAAGCCATATGTATTTAAAGCTCATGCAATGAGGATAAGGGTCTGTGAAAACAACCTGTAACTCGCATATCAAATCAGCCAAAACTTCCCCATCTTGTCAATGCAATTGTTGGCAAGTGGGGTGGTGTCGGCAACAGGGGAAACAAAAAAAAAACATCACCGGCACTAACCTCGTTCGCACTTGACAGAGACAAGTAGTGGAAAGTAACAAGACAACTCAAGAGGACTACCAGAAAAAATACCGTACCAGCTATCCATGGAAAACACGGCATGGTTTACGAAAGCAAAAACATGGCTGAAGCCATAGCCATGGTTTTATAGAAACAGTTCAAACCAAACGACGAACCGCAAGATCACGACTTTACTAGAGACGCGACTAGAACAGTCAAGGAATATTTGGAAGGACCAAACGACACTAGGGCAGAGGAAATCACTCTGGACAAGCTCACCACCAATATAAAGAACCTACCTAGGAAAAGGTCACCAGGACACGAATACCTGACTAACGAGATACTAAAACAAATGCCAGGGAGAGCGGTAATAGCACTATTAACTCTACTAAGCTCACTACTGACGCTTTTCTATTTCCCGGCTGACTGGAAGCTGGCTAGGGTAATAACAATCCCCAAATCTGGTAGGGACCCGATGTTCCCTCAGAACAGAAGGCCAAAAAGTTTACTAATTACCTTGAGTAAAGTATACGAGAGATTAATTCTCAAAAGATTGAAAATAATAAATGATAGGCTAGGTGTTATTTCAAACCTTCAGTTTGGATTTAGAAACCACCATCCCACTACCCATCCCACAATAAACACAGTAGAAGACGTAACTAACGCATTTAAAGAAAAAAAACTTAATGGCTATTTTCCTAGACGTCGAGAAAGCTTTCGACAAGGTTTGACACCTTGGACTCATTCAAACATTAATAAAACTCATCTAACCAAAATGGTCAATTTTGTTGATAACTAGCTTCCTCAGATGGCGTACGTTCCAGGTGGCTATGAACGGCAAGAGATCGCAGACACACACTATAAAAGCAAGGGTACCGCAAGGTTCAACATTAGCACCGCACTTATATAACATTTATATAGCAGACATTCCCACTCACGATCATGTTCAGGTTAGAATTTTCGCCGACGATACCATGCTCTATGTAGCCAATAAAAACATAAACTATGCATATCATCCTTTATAATTGTGTAGTATGGAGCTATGCCTCCAAAACTAACACTCACAAACTTCAGGTAATACACATAAAAATATTAAGGACACTCACCGGTGCAAACAGACGCACTATAACAACCGACATACACACGATGACAAACTGCCGCCAAATACAAGAAATCTACCAGGACAGAAACAAAAAATTCTACGACCAGACTTAAACGCACGAGAACTAACTTGTTAGAGGACTCGGACAATACGACCTGACTGAGCCACGACACCATAAATGACCCAGGCTGGCGTAGTTGAGCACCTATTTATTCTATCTAAGTGTCTACTATAAACTAAAACATAATAAAAAAAAACCAAAAGAAAATTCAAAAAATTATAAATTGCCTAGTTGATAATCCTAGAAGAAAGAAAATCTATAAAACAAAAAAACCTAGATGTAACATTCCTAGTAGAATAAAAATTTACCAATACTTGACAATCAACTACGCCAGACCAACAGCAGAATCGCTGACAACCTCACCACCCCACCTATCCTATCCTCGATCCGAACTTAAACCCAACCTTCACGCACAAATAGCACATTTCATACCATTACTACCTTTGTCACGGCCGGACGTCACTGGGATAATTGACTAGGTTTTTTACGAGTCAGAGGATAATACTGGCTCCGGGGTCGGCCCCAGATGGGGAATGGAAATGTATCACCTCCAGACCAAATCCCAAGAAAATAAAACCCTATCAACCCCAATCCCACTCCCGGACTTGACCTAAAATCGACCCTCATAGTTCATCCACAATCGCCATCATACCTTAAACACACCTTCCCCCATCCCAAGGAAAGAAAAATCCTTCCTATACCCGAGACACAGCGCAAACACTCACAATCACCATTTCTCAACTCATAGTGTAGTGTGTATTAATATACCTGTAATTTATTACAGCTTCATTACATTGGTTTCACTTCATAAGGTATATAATTTCACTTACGAGGTTAAGAGTAACGATATTGACTCGGTACTCAAACAATAAATCAGCCCTTTCTCATATGAACTAGATTGGTGCTTCAGTCAATTTGGAGACTCTGAGTCAGGCAACAGCCTCACGGCACATCACCGGCCCTAACCTCGTCTTACCAACCAATCAACTTGTTTGACTGTTTGGGCAAGTTGTTCGAGAGACTTCTACCGACAAGACTGACCCGACCTGTTTGAAAGGCGGGGAGCTTGGTGGACGAGCAGTTTGGTTTTTAAGCGAGACATGCTACGTCTCACCAGCTTGTACGACTCGTGGGGCAGGTCACGAGTAACTTCAACATCAACAGGCTGACTGGTGCTGTATTCCTAGGCTTGGCAAAGGCCTTCGACCCTGTTTGGTACGAAGGTCTCCTTCTCGAACGCCTTTCCTTGAACCTACCATTCTACCTAGTAAGTTGTACAATCTTATCTATCCCACCGTACCTTTTCCATTATCTTTGGGATCACCACTTCCCAAGTCAGAAGCATCTGGGCTGGAGTGCCACAGGGTTTCCTCATGGGCCCGGTGCTCTTCAGTCTGTATGTGAACGACATTTCTAAATCCCCAGACACCAAGTTGGCACTGTATGCGGACGACACGGCTTTCGTAGCGGAGTCGTGGTGAGGGCAGCTGTTGGGGAGGCAACTACAGGCGCACCTGACGAAGTAGGAGATGTAACTGACCTCTTGGAGGGCAAGTATTAACGTGGAGAAGAACACAGCAGTGCTCTTCAAATGTAAAAGAGGGTTCTACAGGCCTACCACACTCCAGCTGTTCGGAGAGCAGATCAGATGGGTGAACAGTGCTAAGTGCTTGGGACTTGCGCTGGACATCAAACTGACCTGGCGACTACACTGCACTGAGAGACTTAACAAGGCGAGGCAAAGGCTGTATATTATAGGCCCATTTCTTAACAGGCTCAGCGCCCTGTCTACAAGCAACAGCCTGATACTGTACAAGCAGTTTATCAGGCCGATCCTCAACTATGCGTGTCCCACTTGGAGTCACCTAGTGGGTATTTATATGAGTATGATGCAGGCATTCCAGAGGACGTCATTGTGGACGCACGGATATGGATATTCCTACATTCAAGGAATACTTCTGGAAGCTGGCACAGTCCTTCTACGATGGGCTTCCCGATGCCACCAACCTTCTTATCTAGGGGCTTGGGAACTATATAATCGAATCTAAAGATTGCCACCGACTTCCCGAAGCCCTGCTTGAATAAGTGAGATGTGTAAAACAGTGGTCAGTGGGAGGCTCTCACCCATCCCCCAATATTGTATTGTCTCTGCACGTAGCTCTAAAAACCCTTATTTGGTTTGCAATATACTTTTCCTTCTATTAATATTAATAATAATATGCCTTTTCTTTTGTTTCAGAACCTTCGTGAAATGCAACAATCCGTTAGCGTAAATTTACCGAAAACCACATGGTTTGACCAACTGGTTGGTACGTGTTGGAATTTGCACTCGTGCTTCCCTTCAGGGAGCATGAGTGCATGCTAATCTGCTTCTGTTTATGTAAAAATTGAACACTCGCTTGCCGCCTTCGGCTGACAACGTAATACTCCCTGGATTCTGCATGTAAGATATACTTCTCTGCCGCAATATCATAATTTTCTATCGAGGCTCTTAAAGCAACTTTATATTAACAATTGACTCAGTCGTTTTCATCTCCCTTTTTTTGTTAACTCAGTAATTAATTATTTCTGATAATTGGTCAATGTAACGTGTTAATTTTTTTAAATGTTATTTAGCGAGAACTTCTTTGTCTGACGTTCTTTTCAATAAATTGAGGATTACCTTCAAATAGGCTGATTGTTACTGCTATGTTTTGAATCTTTTTGCACGAGGATTCTCCCTTTAAGAGAGGTTGGCACTTCTTGCAAACCTTAGATTACTGTGCGGTTAAGCGGAACTTCATCCATTCTCCCTTTTTGTAACCAGGTAAGTTGAGGATGTCCCTCAAAAGAGTCGATCCTAATCATCATGTTTGGAGTAAATGTTCACCCTGTTTATGAAATTAACCATGAGCTTCTCTCCCGGGCTCACAGATTTGATCAGTTTATCTGAATATTCGACTGTACGTGATCTTTGACATAAACATTAGTATATTATGTCATTGTTCTTTGATCTTGGGTGTTCACCATCAGGTGTATGTTGTAGGGTTGTATACTCATATGAAAATTATTCTTGCCTGTAGTAAAATTCTTTAATAGTCTAAACCAATACTGAGTTTATTTTTGTTGTTCAATAAACACGCATATCCTTATTTTGCTCTCAGCTCATTTATTTGTATAAGTTTGTTGCTTGGTAGAAATCGCCCATTTTTAAACAGTGTAATTAGAAATATCAACCATCATTTAGTGTCTATGATCTGAAACAATTAAATATATATTTTATATATTAATTATTTACTTAGGAGTAACGGGACTTTGTGCCACCTCCAGAATTGATCTGAAATATATAGGGTTTTATGAGAGAACTGTATCAAGATAGGGATAGGTGGCGTACTTTTTATAAGTGTGGCAATGAACTTTAAAGACTACCTATACTATACTAGTCAGTAGGCCCACTGACATATTGTTTGTAAACTAACCAAATGTGCGAAAATAAGATTTAAATAAAATAATATGATTATTGGTGGTTTTAGGTCTAGATGAAAAAATTAGTATTTATAAATCTATTCTGTAAATGTTCACTTTAGATCATTCTTTAATAAATAATAAAATTAATGTTTATGATAATTACTTATGTTTCTGTTGGATCCCATTCTCTTTGATGATTGTAGCTATTGGGGAGTATACAAGCACACATTATTGTGACTTATTTGTTTTTTACCTCTGCAAATATACAGATACTGTTTATGACTAAACATGCAATCATTCATGTTTGAAGGCTTTTAACTATTAGGGAAGATAATGATTTAAATATTTATTCTACATAAGCAAAACAATATTAATAATGTTCGAACAGCGTTCTGAAATTATTACTGTCAACAAGAAGAATGTAGATTTCACATTAACAGAAAATTCCAGGTACAAAATTTGTTTCCGGGAGAGGCTTCAAATCGTGAGCACAGATGACCCAAGCACAGAATTGGGAACTATGTTGCTTAGCGTTGAGAAGGTCACACCACTTGAAAGGATTTTGATTCATATCTCAGCAAAGGCGAGAGTTCAGGATATTGACTGCAGGTATAAATAACCCTAGCCCACATAGCCCAATACTATAACAATAGTCATAAGAAATTCTGGAAATAGACTTAGGGTATCTAGGTAATAGTAATAAAATATTAAAGTAATTTCAATTAAATATCCAAGCAATAACCATAAAACTTCCAGAAAATAGCCATAGGTTATAACCATGGTCCCCCAGCCAACAGTCATAGAACATCC
The DNA here is from genome assembly GCA_902141375.1 of Timema poppense. NCBI lineage: Eukaryota > Metazoa > Arthropoda > Insecta > Phasmatodea > Timematidae > Timema > Timema poppense. The sequence goes on from CABFOV010008053.1 coordinate 5,675, forward strand.
ATGGAATAACCCCTATGACATTTAGGCAAAATTCATAGGGCATCCTTGAAATAGCCATAGAACATCCAGGCAACAACTAAAGGGCATATAGGATATATCAATTGAGCATCCTGGAATTAACCAAAGAGCATCCATTAATATATTGGTAGCTTCATTACTGAATTAAGACTATGCATCTTATACATCATATTATAGATACAATTTGTATACATAAAATATTTTATAAAATAAGATAATAGTAAAATTATGAGTTTTTAAAAGCCATGTATAATCAAATAAGATAGCATTATAGATGGTAGTAAGGGGATAGTGTCATAAGAAAGTATTCTCTAACCTTAAACATGGTTCAAATACCCCTCTGACCCTAATTATAATGCATTGTAAGTAGAATTAATTTTAGGTTTAAAATATAACAGGGAAAACTCTCTATTAGATGAATACATGTTAGTGATTTGTTAATTTAGGCCTATTTTGAAACCATTCTTAAAATAACATCTGGGCACGAGAATCAAAGCCGGGACCTTTTTCTTAGAACTCCAATGCTCTCCAACTGAAATATTAACGTTTCAGTGTCATTCTTCACTCATAGTTTAAGGTAAATTAATTGCACTCTTACACACGGACAGTGGCGTAGCTACAATTATTTGCAGGTGGTGTATTTGTATTCATTATTAGTTCTTTTATTTCCTAAATTAGGTATGTAAAACTCTAGTTTTAGCAAAATAAAAATAACTTTGATTATTCACTTGCATACAACAATTGGCCCTTGGGGGAATTAAGATGTGCATATGAAATTAAGAAGTAAAGGCCTGTGTTTTATTTGTAAATTAGAATAATTCTATATAATACCAATAATGTATAACAATTTATTTACTTGTTTCAGAACGTCTCTCACTAGTATAGTAGACTATTCATTGAACACATGGGATGAAAAAAGAGTAGAAAAGAGAATTAGTGGTGATAACCGGAAGGAGTTTAGTCTTTATTTTGGTTGTAGTTGTGACATGGTTCACTTCGTGGCGCGGCAAAATCAGGAGAGAGAATCCAGCAGCATTTCATTAGAAAATATCGAAAAGTTGGTATGAGATCCCACATTATATTTAGCTGTAAATAGAAAGTTTATATATAAATGGTTACCTTTAACAGAAGGGTTTTGAATCGCTCAATCTAATAGTTAGGCACGAATAAGCTAGTTTTAAGGAAATGCACCCACATCAGCATTAAGATATAATGGAAAGATCTCAATGAGGAATCACAAGTTTTCTAACCACCTAGGTGCACCCGACTGGAATTAAAACCCCAGCCTCAACATCAATGGTAACCATGTCCAATAGCGAGTCTAACAACTCGACACCAATGTGGGCACATTTTTAAGAAAAGGGAAATGTTTGTATATAAATGTGTCAAGTATTCAATTACTGTTTCAATGATAGTGGAAACTATAAATAAATAAATATGATATTGAAGTTTACCGATTCTTTGGGACCGCCTTGTTTTTAACACTTGATGAAGTAGCAATGTTCTCGTAAGACAATACATGATTAAATCTCCGGTATAAAATAATATTTAGACACCTTATTTGGAGTTCCTTAAATAAATGTATGTTAACCTGAATCTGGTGAATAAAATACTCATCTTCTTTTGAAATTTTGAATTGAACTATCTTTTACAAAGGTTGGCGAAGGTGCAAACCTTATTCTTCTTCGCCAAATGGCGGTGTCAGAATTCGACGGGGATTTTTCTACGTCTGTCATCTTGACAGATGGCAGGTTACTATCCTGTGTGTATACCGTGCGACAGGATAAAAGGAAACTTGTCGTCATTGATCGTGTCATCAAGCTGGACGAAGACAAAGTGGATCAGGCAAGAATGGAACATATTATAATAAATTGTAATTTTTAAGTAACAGTTTCCTTGTTGTTGCCGTCTTTTGGACCGTCATTTTAGATACAAGTGTCAAAAGTTTAAAAAGAAGTATAAGTTTTGGAAAATTTGGTAATATTGGCGTAGAAAACCCCCCCATTAAGTTTCATTATTTTATAAATTTACTATTTTTACTAGGTGTTCTGTCTTACAACAGGTCCATTCCTTTTGTCAGTGAACTTAGACCATCAATGCGCCCTGTCCTCTGCCTTCAGCACCCAGAATTTTCTTCAAGTCATTTAGTATTTGAATCCTCCTTCTTCCTAAGCTCCTTTTCCCCTCAATCTTACCTTCTATGATGTCGTGCAGAAAATAGTTTCTCCTAAGGATGTGTCTGATCCAGTTTGCTTTTCGTCAAAGAATAACATAAAAAATTGATCTCTTTTCACCTACTTTTCTTAGGACTTCATTTGCCACCCTATCTGTCCCCCTAATCTTCTCAAGTCTTATCCAGCACGACATTTCAAAACTCTCCAAGTATTTTTATTTTTTTCATCTTCCTAAGGTCCAAGTTTCTATTCCATACAGTGCAACGCTCCAAATTTAGCATTTCATCAGTTTTTTCCTTAGTTCCAAACTCAACTTGCTGGTCAGCAATAGCCTCTTCTTGTTGAAAGCTTATTTGCTGTGCCGATCCTCGACCTAACTTATTAAGTGCAGTAGGCATCCTTTTCCAGCAGACGTCCAAGATATTCGAACTGCTCTATGTTTTCCAGCTCCTGGTTTCCAATTTTGATTTTTAGCGACTCCTCGTTTGTTGAAATCCCCATCAACTTTAAATTCTCAATGTTGATCTCCATGCCATAACTTATCTCTATCTCCACTAGCCGGTCCATCATTTCCTCTAAATATTCTTTATTTCTGGCAGCAATGCTCGATCAGCTATATATTTTATTGTATTTATCACGCGTTCTGCTATCCTGAAATTTCCACGTCCCTGACCAGCCACTCACCATATAAGTTGAACAGACCGGGTGACAAACAGCATCCATGTCTCAATCCTCTTCCTATATCTACGCTGTTGGTCTCTCCATCATTCAGCCTCATCTTCACTCGATGACCTAAGTACAGGTTTGCAATCAGCCATCTGTCGCTCCAGTTGATGCCTATCTTGAATATTTTCATCAGTGTCTTCCATTCCCCTTTTTAACTATCGAACACCCTTTGCCAGTAAATAAAACCAATGTATATTTCTTCCTTGACTTCCAGCACTCTTTCTGAAATTATTTTCAGAATACCGATGGCATCTATGTTTGTTTTTTCTTTTCTGAATCCAAATTGGTTTTCTGCCAGCTCACTTTCTATTTTCTGTTCCAGTCACCATTTGAGTATTATTGCCACGATCATTCTCACATGAGAGATGGGGTTGATGGTCCTGTGGTCACTGCATTTCAGGCTTGCTTGTTCTTCTTATTTAGAGCCATCATGGCTATGTCTAGAAAGTCCTTGTGCCATTCTCCTGTTTCGTATATCCTATTTATAAGTTTTGTCAGATCCATTAATCCTTTGTTTCCCAGTTGCTTCAGAAGGTCAGCTGGTATGTCGTCATCTCCAATAGCTTTCCTTCTTCGCATATCCTTTATGGCCCTCTCCACTTCAATCTTTAAGGTGGTGTATCCTTTTTCGTCTTCCTCTACCTCTTCTTCTACTTCAATCTTTAGGTTTCCTTGAAGTTTTTCCTTGTTGTAGAGTTCTTCTTTCCCAAATCGTAAGAAACTCTTTATGATCCGTCACCACCTGGCCATTGGGGTTTTCTATTCTTATTGTTCACGTACCTTTGTTTTCATACCCTCAAAGTTCCTTTGCTTTCTGGTATGTGAGGTCACACCTTCCTTTTCATTTAAATAATCTCATCACGTGTCTTCTCTATGTAGTCTTTACTCGCTTTGTTTATTTCTATCCTTAACTCCTTTAGTCTCATATATTCTTCTTTGTTAATATTTTTCCATTTCCCCCTTTCTTTTATTTTTTGAAGAATTTCTGTTGTTACCCATGGCTTTCATGCAGTCCTTTTCACTTTTACAAAATTTTCATTTAGCACCTTCAAAAAAGTGTTCTTAACACTATTCTACATCCCATACGTACTTAAACTCTCTTCTGTCCCCTCAGTTAATTTTTGTTCTATTACATTTATCACAATGTCACATTTGCTTCTTAATTATTCTAGGTCCTACCTCGGTCTTATCTTGCTCGTTTACCTGTTTTTCAGTCTTGTTTCAATGCACGCCACCAGCAAGTTGTGGTCCTAATCGATGTTGGCACCTGGCAATGTCTTCATATCCTTCATTACATTCCTGAATTGGTGTTTGACAGGGATGTAGTCTAGTTGGTGTAACGTTTATCGTATAAAAGCTACAAAATTTAAAAGTAGAAAACAATAAAAAAGGACAATATAATTTCAACTACACCTACATTAGATAGAGTCAACTCACCTAGGCCCCATTTTGCTCAGTCGATTCTCCCCCACGAGCACCTCATACCACGATAAAAGCTGCGCACGTACTAACGGTGTGTAAAGTGTGACAGACTGAACTTTGACTTCACCCAAGACATGCTGGGAACTCTGTGACGTTGTAGTCATAGAAGGCGACGTATTGCCAAAGTGTTGTTCTAGATCATTCACCGAGCTTGTTGTTGTTTCTAGCCGTCGTATTACCACCCTGTCCCTCTCTTCTTTTTTTCTTGTTCTCCTTTGTTTGTGCTAACCCCTCTTTCCCCCCTCTCAGCGCTAGAGATTTCACATATATACCTGTGCTGTGCGTATGGTAATCATTCTTGTCAGGATACCGTCCTTGGACACAACTAGGTGTCAAGAATGTTCATAAGGTAAAAATTACGTTTCGGCTTTTATATTCTCAAAATTCCTTTTCGGCCATAAATATTATTATTTTATTTAAATTATATAATCATTGTTGAGGATAATGTATATAACCTAGATTTTTTTATAGATTTGATTAATTATGTTAGCATTTTTTTTTTTTTTT
>CABFOV010008054.1:0-10987 GCA_902141375.1 Timema poppense
CTCATACCGATAATTATATGGACTAGTTTCTTAATTATAGGTACAAATTGTGGCGTAATCACTGGTATGCTAGTCCTGCGCCGCATACCCATAATGATGGAGACTAGTTTTTTGTTTAATTCATTGTTGTTTTGCTAAATGTGTAGATACTAATGTTTAAATTCTTTATAAATATACATATAATGGGTTATTAATTTTAAAACACAGGTTGATGTGACCGTCTTATGATAAAACCTTGTTTTCAAAAAGTGTCACACTAAACACTATATACAATTTATTTCATCTTTGTGAGTTTCACTAACAAAACAATTCAAAATTATAAAAGTATCTAGTATAAACAACTTGTAGAGTGAACATATTTATTGTTATCTTCCATTTAATCATTTAATCAATATTGTATTTGACATGCATTTCAGATGTTCTCTTAACTGGCAAATAATTGATTGCACTTTTAATAATGTGTGTATTTAAAGAAAAAAGTTGCTCTCTAAGTTCAATTTTTAATGAGGTTTAAAGTGCTAAAAGCCCTGTATTAGTATCAGATTTTTTTTTCAGGAGAAATAATCTTGTAAAAATGGACAAATGTTATCTCTTATTCAATCCTTACAAAAAATGAACTGAACATGTTGCAAAAAAACATATATGTATGATGAACATCTACAGTTTTTGCTGAGGTTGGCAAACAAGGATGACACAGAAAGCAATTTTAGCCAGGCTAACTTTGAAGAGGGCGATGAAGTCAAAGAGCTCTCGCCTTTGCCAGCTGCATCTATTACACCACCGGCTGCATCAGTTGTATTGCCATTGCAGGCTCAGCGGGCTGCATCGACTTCAAAGGATCATCGGCCCGCCTATAATAGAGTTATCAAGTCAAAAAAGAGAAACTTGGATGATATATAACAAGAAATGCAAACGAAACTCTAGGAAAGACCTTACTGAACCACGTTTTGAAATTCCACCTCAAATCACTGCCCAAACTGACAATTAAATGTTGCTTTTATCCTTTTTTACTGTATATATGAAATGTGAGTGTAACAGAGCTAATGGACTTACAAATGGGAATTCTAACAACAATAAAAAAAATTAAACAAAAACAGATTTCAAACCTACTCATTTTTCCAAGTCCAACACCTCCACAAAAGTTACCCTTGCCTGCAGGAAGCAACACCAGTGGCTATCAAAGCCCACAGGTTTGTCCCGTCAGTCGCTGCCTTGACCTGCCAACAGCAACACGAGCTCCTAGCCTACCAAAGATTGCAACTATTGCCCATCGGTCACCTTCGCCTGAAGGTAGCAACAAGAACCCCTACCAAAGGTTGCAACAAAGTGTCACCTTCGAGTCAGATGCCTCATCACAATTAGCACAAGACCCTTATCAGAACAAGTGTAAATTTCTCAAACTTGCCAAATAGAAGTATACTAAAACAAAAAACAAAAATTGTGAGGTATTACATCAACTTAACTAATTGTCACTAGGAGTTTCTTCAGGTGGTATTGCCATTCTTAGTTGAGTATCTTGTTTCTTGATTATCTCAGCCAGGTTTGTTGTCATGTAATCAAACATGTCTTAAATCATCTTATATAAATTAAAAATCTTTTTCGGGTTAGTAGCCAACTTTTCAAACAGATTTTTATATATAACCTCTAAATATCCTTCTTCTACAACCAGGTGCATCCAAAACCACCTTTTTTGCATAAGACTTTGTTTCTTGCATCTTAAATATAACAAATAAAGCAACTATAATGTGTTAACTGCAGCAATTTTGACTATTATTAAGGACTGTACAGGTTGTAGTAGTGCTCCAGGAGCAGGCTTAAACAACAAGAGTTGCATTGCTCATACCGTCACTGTGTCCTTGTGGTGCTAGTATAGATAAATGTGAAAACAGCCTATGAGCCATCACACACTGTCCTTATAATCAGTAATCAGCAAACAACCCCCACTCCCCCCTCCTCTGCTTTCACCCAACAAGACACTCGTTTCCCTGCTGCCAAAGGACCGTGTTATTTGCTACCCAGCTTACAAGCTGTTGAGTTATCACTATCTGGCTTCAATCTTATACAGTTCAAAAGATTGGTGTAAATGATCAGGTTCAAAATGTTGATTATCGGCTTAACCGATTGTGCGATAATTGGTCAATGATTTGATTAGCAATCAGCATCAGCTCAGCCCTAATCTTTACCTTATAAGTTGTGTTTAAGCTCATTTCACAACAATGAGATTCCACCATTTTATTACATGCTCAAAAGGTGCACCACCTTATCTCAATCATGCGTCATTGTTTCTTAGGTGCTGGTTATTTTCTCAGGCTCCTGAGTTGGAGTTGCTATTGAGAGCTGATATAATGATATTCAAATTTTCATCATAATCTAATTGTTGAGCAACAATCAAGACAAATGAGTTGTGCACTGACACTCCATTATGTTAGGTTAACCATTACTATTTGAAAGACAAAATTAATTGTAGCTCACTTTATAGGAAATAATAATTAGTTGCAAAGGTTATCCAGCCAGGTCTTAGTGTTGAATTATGGCTGGAGACAATAACAAATTGATAATTAGACCTACCAACCTACCAACCTACCAACCTACTTGTTACTCAGGTGTTGGTACTTGCATAAACACCGACTTTCATTCTCAAATAAATTTTATTTATTTTTTGCTAAGAATTATATGCTGCCTCAAAATGTAGCATAAGCATTAGGTGCTAAATAAATAGCAACCCATAAAACCTGAAAAGTATTAGTTTGGGGTTTCAATATGCTGACTCTTGTAATTTCAAAAGGAAGGTAACCAAATGGGATTCATCTATTGTGTATCATAGAATTCTCAAAACCCATTGAAGTTTTGTGAATTTATATGTATTTATCAAGTGGTTTCTATGACCTTCACATTTGATTTAATGAACATATATGATCAAAAGAGGGCAACACGTATGTTCACAGCTTTGCACCGATTGCACAGTGAAAACTAATGTGTACATGTATCCATAAATTATTCACTCTACTATAAGCTTTAATAAATCGATCATTTTAGAAGCTATCTAATATTTTGTGTTAATTTGCAAAATAAATTAAAAATGTCATTGTTGTATTATTAATTCCGATACCGTTAAAATTAGTGTTGAGAAATTCCACCCCAAGGTTTTATTGCTATGTGGCGAGCTGTAATGATAGCATTCTTATTCCCCCTATCTATTCTTGTTTCCAAAATCTTTATGATGTTATAGATGGCTAAAGTAAACACGTGTGGAGCTTGTATGGTTGTATACACGTGCCATAAATATAGTTGAATTTGTAGATATATCTGTTTACTATACCACCATACTATAACCGCCCACTCCAGCAAGGTATATAAGGATCATGAATGATAATAAATAACCTCCCATATCATTATGCTTGTTTGTTGGTTAAAAAAAAATAGGCTTATGATATATATTTATGTTCATATGTTTAGTATAAAGTTATCTAGAACTTCAATCATAAAAAGTATATTAAAAAATATATATATTTATATATAAATTCAAAAAATAAACTCTTTATTTGTGACCTTATAAATTAAATACCTTAATACCAATGGTGTGTGTATGAAATAAAGAAATACACACATTGGTAAAAAAAAAATTCTGGACCCCACTCAGCACTACCCTTAATAAACGAATAAACATTAAATTAAATAATGGGATCTCCTTTTAAGAAAATTAGTTTTTTTTATCCTAGGTAAAATAATAACTTTATATGTAAACTGCCAAAAAGTCATAATAATAAAATCCCTTGAATCTAAACTAAACTTAACATTAAAGTAATTATATATTGTTTACTTTCAATTCTAAAATTACATTTACTTTAAGTTGTGTATGTTAATACCTTAACATAATTTGTCATTTTTGCATTTGTCCATTGTCTCAGCATATCAAAACTCAAATAATACTGTCCATAAATCAAAGGTTTACAAATCTCTTCACTTGTAAAATAGGTCCTGTTTATGTTTTCTATCGACTTTCATAGTCTTATCAGGCAGGTTTCTTGGTTAAATCACATATACAATTTTAAAAGTACTTTGGTCCTTCCTTAAACTTGCTTATTATCTTTCTTTCAGGGAGAAGTTGTTCATCAATTTCCACGTTTGCATATGGATTTCCCTGCAATTCTTCATCATATTTAAGAATGGATATCCTACTAACCTCTGTGAGGTCTGTGTTGATAACACATAAATTACAATTTCCAACTTTTACACCCCAACATTATATCGGAAAACAATTTATGAAAATATATATGTATATTATGAGGGTTTATACAATACTTTAAATTATGATGCAAACCCACTGTAAATGCAAGGTTTTTAATATGCTTTCTCTTTTAAACTTGAGAATGACATATTTTGTTAAAATTATACCAAATTTGTGTACCTTTGTTTTAATGAATGAAAGGTGTTTTCACCATCTAATATTGAAACTTTACTGCACTTTGTTTGATAGCTTTTTTTAAAAAAAAGTTCAGCAATCACCAAATGTGATAAGTAAATCACAACAGTTTGTTGTCATGTGTACATATAATATAATTTATTTTTTCTTGATACTTGGAAGGATTTAGTTTGACGAATATTATATAATAATTTTGTTTTATTACAAAAACAAATAATAATATGGTTAATACTAATTTACATTCTTGATATTTTCCAAATTTTAAAAATAGATTAAAGATCTTGTGTCATTTATTTAATATCTGCACAAAAGATTTCATGAAAATTAAACCCCCTTGGGAGAAACTCTTAACAAATCAATCAATATATTAATAACAACTCGAATTATTAAAAATTTGTAATCTTTATACTTAATGTAAAACATTTATACTACATATATGTGACGATATGTTGAATTTTGTTGACTCCTTATGAGATGGAAAGCAAATTAAGGTTATCAAGATGTGTAAGCATTACTTATATGCTTATTATTATTATTATTATTTGTGTATTTAAAACATGTGATCGATGATTTAGTCTAAGGGGCTAGTGATGAAAGTATTTAAGACAAAATGTATCACTATTTGTTTTGAGAGAAGGTGGACAAAACCAAACTGGTAAAAATAATCCCCATTTCACCAGGCAATGATTCAACCCAATTCTAAGACTAATTTCCCATGTTGAATGTTATGAATGCAAACCATCACACTAACTCTGCCTTGTGCTAAGCACTAAACTTTTTTTTATAGTTAGCTTTAATGCTAGTTATCAATTATGTATACTTTCTTAATTAAAGGGCCAGGATTAAAGGGGAAAGTTTAATCAATTACACCATATTTTTCACCTTAAGAGAAAATAGGAAGTCATATTGTGTAAAACCCACCCCCGGTTATCTTATCTGGGATTCTAACCTCAGTCTCCTGAGTTAGAATAAGGAGTAGTAACTGCTTTGTCAACATTGCTAGTTTAAATTATCAGTAACAACCAAAACTAAGCATGTGCGAACCATCGAAATTTCAAATATAAATACAAATTGAACTTAGATTCAAAATCTTGATTTTTTGATACTGGAAGATTCTGATTAGATTTGAAATTTCAAATCCAAACAAATTTTGGATTCGGATTCGATGGACTTAGCTCAAAATTCGCATTTATAATTAATTCAAAATCAACAAATTAATATTATAAGTCCAGAAACTATATATGTGGTAGTGAATAGATAAATTAACTTGAGTTGCATGTAATAAAGGAATCACACGTGGGACAGTTGTTTGTCACAGTAAATATCTATGCTCGCCTTTAATTTGATATTAACCGACTTTTACATTATAATTAAAAAAAGTTGTGTGAACTTTATTTAATTTTTCACCTTTTGATATTTATTTATTATATGTTTTATTTTTGTTTCTAACGTGTTTTTTTATAAATTTTTATATCTAAAATTTTCATCAAAACTTTTTGAGATAGTTTATTATTAGATTGGATTCAGTAAAATAACATAGTAATGTATTCAACAATGATTTGATTTGAAACATTAACATAGTATGCCTAAAGTAAATGGTTTTAATCGGATCTAAACCTATTTTTAAGAACTTGGCATAAGATTAAATTTGGATTCGACACAAATTTTTTTATGCGTCAGATTTGGACCTGACTTAAAAAAAAATTTTAGGCGTCAGATTCGGACCTGACTCGAAATTTCATTTAGGCATGAGATTCAATTCAGATTTGATTCGAAATTGAAAATTATGTATTTGTACAGGCTTAAACAAAACATTTTATAATTTAGTGAATAGGCCCTGCAATACAATATTTTAGTAAATAAGATAATAGAAATTTCATCAACTCACAAAGTCTTCTTGGAGTATGAGTATTAATTTTTTTTATTAGAATTAAATAGAAAAAAACTTTAATTTGTATTTGACGATTTTATTCCTAAAATTTTATGAAACTTAAATAATCCATTGATACTGATGAAAATTAAATAATAGCATTTACTGATGAAGCCAAAAAACTAAATTATTCACATACAATACAATATAAAAAATACAAATAGAATATAAAAAAGATAGCCTTATTTTAATCAATATTATTTGTCTATTGTTTGTAAAAATAACATTATATGCTTTAGTATGATCAAATTTTAAATTATGGTTTGAATGACAAAATTATGATTCAAATAAAATAAGGTTTATTATTACTACCACAAAAATAAAAATATACTCTTTTCAAACATTCGTCTCCACATCTAACCATCACAATCTAGACTAAATGGCATATAAACCAATATATTGAGTGATCACCTCAACTCATAAATGATAATAGTTGGTCAATTTATAAATAGTAACAAAAAACTGGGTGCTAAAGTACTTCATTACTTCAAGTTTTATAGTATGACACTTGCAAAATAATGAGTCTGGAAATTAAATGTACATACGTGTATTTGTTAACCATATTAAATAAAAATAAACCAAGAAGAAATTCTTAACTTTGTTTATATATAAAAGTTATATTTTATTAAAGCTCATATTCATAAACTGAGCATTGTTATATTTAAAGTTATTTTAATGTTGAGGAGAGTGATATGTCATGAGGCATGACCATTTTTATTACTATTGCATTCAGGAAATCTATTATTTACAGGTTGTGGGTTCTGAACCAGTTTCCACTTAGTCATTTTAACTTGTATGTATCCAGTGTTAACTTGAAAGATAAATATATAAAAATATATGTTAATATAAGATGTATTCATAATTATATAATTTGTTACATTTTATGTTATTATCTAACACTCCTTTTATACTTTAAGGTTCTGTGATAATGATAACTGATCTAGATGTTAATGGCTGTGTCTGAATTGTTCACATCAGAATCCTCCTAATCTCAGATCTCATACATTATCTGATCATTTTTCATTATTATGGTTTAACTTACCCACAACTTCCCCGAAATTGTTGAGCCTTAAATCTGATAATTTGTTATACTACAGGCATACCTCGCTCTTTCGACCCGTTAGGGACCATAGCACTGGCGATAGTGGAAAATTAATTAAAGTCGCAAATCGATGAAAGTAAAAAAAATACAAAAGTTGAAGCATGGCCTTGATTTGGCTTGCAAATGCATTAGCGCCGACAAAAACGTAAATAACTAACTACGTATCTATATTGATTGCTTATAGTATAAATACTAACATAATATAGTTATTCTAATAACAAAAATAAGTAGTATTAATATGTTAAATCACAAATATAAAATAAAAATTTAGACAGTTTTAAAAAGCAGTGCACACAGAACGGCTTATATTCAAAGAATGAAGGCCATATGCAAGAACACCACTAGGTTGACCCTTAGTGAAATTTGATTTAGTGACATTAATTACTTGCCAACACAAGTGAGGGAGGGTTTTCCCAGAAAATAATGTTAATAGCCACTCACTTTGTACCAGTCATTTCTTGGAAAAAATACTGCGTGCTTAACTTAGCCAGTTTCTGTGATGAAAGAGCGAAGTAGCGGAAATCGAGGTATTGCTGTATGTGTAAAGAGTGAAAAATATTGCTCTTGTGTTTTAGTGTTCAATATATTATATAAATAGAATTATTTTTTATTTGCAATATGTGGTGAAAGGAATAAGAGTTCTAAGATATGATGAAAATCCTACTTTAAAAAAATAACTGGTAAAATAATCATATTTTTTATAAGTTACACAACATTTGTATCAAAATTGAGGAGTTAATTCTTATAAATGTATTTCATTCTTGATTTTGGGTGGGAATGTTAATGTATACAACTATACTAGTCAATAAATTCTGCAATATTTGTTTTTAATATTCAAAGATTAATTTGTAATTATTTAATTAGCATTGTTGAGGTGGCCATACAAATGAGATTTTATAGTAAGTTTTGTCTTTTTCGACATAAGTATATATTAAAAAGGATTCACAACCAAAACAAAGTTCTATTATATTTAGATAGCTTATTTCACCCATTAGTACTGAGTTAAGCCATAAGTTGCAGTTTTCACGATATTGTATGCTTTATTATTCTTTGTAATTTTTGGTAACTTCTTCAAATGGAAATTATATTCAGATTTTAGAGACAACATTCTTTAAATATTTAATACCATTTGTGAAGTTTTAAGGCATTTATATCTTGAGTCTCCTGATGTCTTGCCAGACACATGTAACATGCATACTATAGTCAGATTGCCATTATAGAGAATTTAATAACTGAACATAGAGTAAACAAAATAAACTATCACAATATGTATATTACAACTGTTAATATCAATATAATTATTCAAATGTGACATATTGAACATTTTCCAGGCATTAAAAATACATGACAAAGAGCAAGTATCTTTTTGGACTTAAGTTTCTTTGTATATTGATTTGACTATACACAGTTCCAGTAATGGTAAATGAAAGTTCACAATGAACTTGAATTAAGTTTCTATAGAATGGCTCAGCTAGAGCTACTTTTTCAGAAACGTAGTTAATTATAGTCACTTTGCAAACAAAAAAAAGTTACTTTTTGTGCTGCTTTAACACACATGTAACAATAAATTAAACGTTTAAAAGAGGATAGAATGGCAAGGCCTACTCACTTACTAGAAAACTGTAGACCTCAACATTCACAATTAAAAACACGAGGGGACTGATATAACCCAAAATTTTCATGGCTGTGTGTTCTATTGTGTTTTTAATTGTGAAATTGGAGGCCTACAGTTTTCTGGAAACTAGGTAAACCTGTTAGCCAATGAGATTGTGAGAAGAGGCTCTTAGCAATTAAAATTCCAGGCAGAACAACTGAAGGAAAATATCTTATGTACATATTTTAAGTAACCATATTTGTTATTTATGAAATTTCTTGGCTCCTCTGTCAATGAGTACAAAATTTTTGTTAATGTTAGTGAATGGAAATAAAGTCAAAATAGTATTTCCAGTTTGGTTATTGACAATTGAAGCAACAGCTCAAAACAAAAGTGATTTATCCATGGAACAATGTACACTCCGTCGAGATTGTAAGGTAGCAACTTATTGGCACAGCCCGCGCAGTATGCTTGACCTCCACACATGACTGCAGAATAGTTTGCCTAGCTACACCCAAGGCCGGATTTAGAGACAGCCTTAAGTCCTTAAATTATTTATTGATTGTTGGGAAGGAATGATGGGGGAGGGGTTATGTCTTTTTGTGATGTCCAAATAGTTTGATCAACTAAATTAATTTTATTTTTTTGTTCCCTTCATAATAAAATCAATTATTTGTTACATACTTAGCTAATTAATTATGTTTGGTATAATTAAAAAATTGGCTTTTTTTTTTTAAGCTGTTAAAAATTTTGCAACCCAATTAAATAATGGACAGAGGTGGAAACAAGAGAGTTATAATTTTTATTCATTCAAACAAAATACAGCTCGATGGAGGAGCGGCACATTAGAGTTTACAAGCACCAAGCGGCAACATACGCCAGACGGACGAAGTAACACATAAACACATGTCAGAGCCAGAAGGGCGATACAACAATAACAAAATATATATACAGTCTTATCTTAAGACCCTAGAAATGGCACCGCCAACAGGTGACCCCAAATTTTGCTGATAAATTGGTCTCCTTACATACATCGAACGTTACAATTCTCAAATGATAGCCCAGACTCGACCCAAGCTCTAGCATAGCCCAAAGGGAGCCAAGACCCCATTGTTAACTAAAGACAGCCGATAGGCATATCAATAGCACCAGAACGAATACCAAGTTTTCGAGACAAACAATAGTAACTCCACCCTTTAAGGAATAAGTTGGACTCTGTTCGAAGATTGGTGAGCTAGGTGGGCTGCGGCCCCACTATTAAGAACCCATAAACTTATATTTGTTGAACATAGCAATAAACTATCCCAAATCTCCCTAACAACCATGAGCATATATATATTAAACGTAACAATAAGCTAGCTAGACTCACTAACGATCCTAGGTATATAAACATATTAAACATAACGGGAACTGGCCCGACAGACTAACAACCCTAAGTATACAAATAATCAACCTTACAAAACACAGCCGTGTTTCTCTTAGATAGCTCGCGGCCCCACATTTAACCACCTAATTGTTTATGCAAAAGAAGCATAACCATAGCTCTCTATTATTTGTGACCTCCAAGATAAAATGCACCGGAGTGCGAAATTTCCGCGAAGCGGAAATTTGAAACCTTAACAAGAGAACCAGATGGGTTCCCCCTATAGTTACCATAGTCGTAAGGACGGGTGTCAATACCCCGCAGTCATGACTACTCGTCAAATAAATAAAGAATATAAATACATAATTTATAAGAAGTCCGAAACATTGAATTTTGAATTCAAGAAAGGATTGAAGCCAAATAGAATTTTGATAAGTCACGACGAGCCCACTTATGAAGTAAGACTCTTACCTCCTAAAAGCCCTGAGTATAATGCGTGCCAACCCGTAGCACCTCAGGACCTTTATACCCTGAACCTATCATGTGCTCTCAGAGTGTTGGGATAGGGGGGGGGG
>CABFOV010008055.1:0-25238 GCA_902141375.1 Timema poppense
CTTGGATTTTTAAAGGTTTATTAATACTATTACTACTACCAATGTGATGTTAAAAGTGAAGCTAAAATGAAGATATTAGTTAATATAGAGTAGTGAGTGACCGAAAGAGGTATTATGAGGTTTACCTCTGTCCTGTCTGACTGCTAGGTGGTCCCCGCACGGTCACCAAACCTGGTTTTCTGGGCTCGAGTGGTATCCCAACTGGTACTTGGTGAACCTGATGACTTAGCCCACGTGGCACCGTGACAAGCAGCTTGACCTCCTAGCTTACGATCTCCCGTAGTCAGCCCCGACGAGCTCAAGACCACCTCCTTTTAACCGGGCTACTGGCCTAGTTCCTAGCTCAGGAATGCTGACATCTCATTTTGTGTCATTTCCTCTAGTTTGTTTGTTTATTGATTCATCATAAACATCCTCGTAACAATCGTTGTGTCATTCACCAATCACAACATAACATGTTTACACAAACATGCCTCGCAATTGAGGCTGTTCGATGACATTACCTGGGGCTTCGTTTAAGAAATTCAAACACATTTTGAATCTCTTAACTCCCTCCCCACTGTTTGCGAAAATTTCATTTTCCTCTTGTTCATTTACACTTCTCAATCACTTGTACTTTTGACTTAGCATTTGTCATAGAGTCAGCTAAACTGATAGGCAATGTCACGCTGAAACTGGCTGGATCATCTTTCTGGCCCTGGAATCTTACCTTTCTGAACATATACAATGAGGCTATAGCAACAAACGTACTTACCACACTCAGAATTACATAACTAGCAACAAGTACATGGTTAGTGTGTCTTTATGACAATTTTGTTTTAACTTGGATAATCAATTCATTGTCTATTATGGAACCACTAGAAATGATTTAATTGATCAATTCGTCCTATAAATGGGGTGAGTAAACCAAATGTTAAAAGTTATTATCCTCACTCCAAACTACATTGGTTAACACTGGGAATCGTATAGCGTTCCACTGGCTATTAACCTTAAACCTGCCTTGATGAATGGCCAGGAACTTAAAATGGCTTCCTTATCAAGTCACATGCTGAGGCATTTATAATCTTTATTGTAATAGTTAAAGTTTTGTTTATCGAAAGAGTGATACGCACTTTATTTAAAAACAAAGGTGACCTCAGTATTCTCTGGTACCACAGATAACCAATCTGTTGCTATCCTTTTAAAAACAGAACTATTTAAGACACTTATCTTTCGTTTTTATGATCCAGTATTACCTTTTGGCGTAAACAAATTAAAAATACAATTTTATACATTGCTATCCAACTACATTAAGTTATTGGGACAAATAACAAAATTTTGTCCTTTACACTCTAAAAAATATCTCTGATCTTGTAAGCAGAAATACTCTCAGTATTTACTGATTAAAAATACTTAATCTAGATCAAATTCTATAAATGTTCCTGTCTTATTCCAAGCTACTGGAATAGTATGGACTTTAAACTGCTCTAAAATTCCTTCTCTGGTCAACAATGGCATATTAACAATTAATTACAATCTATCTCCCACGACAAAGGCATTAACTGAACTCATCCTTTAAGGAATCATGCATGTACTGTACATAGTTTTCATGGGGTGTTAAGAGTGGAGGTTCGATGCTCTCACTTACAAGTGTAAATACTTTTAAGAACAACTCTAGTTCTATAATCATATTTTTTAATCTGATTTATTGTACTAGTTTCCAAAGAATACTGGAAATTACTCAATTCCAACCGTACATTAGTTAATCCTTCAGTAGGCATTAATAGCAACCGATTCAAATCTACATGTGAGGTAAAGATATGCATCGTTCTCAATAAAGGTTCTACAATAGCATTATATTGTACATACAGTTTTGATATTGTCAATATAATTTTGCGCTGACCGGATAATGAACCTGGTATTGTTCAGTATATTTTCCTGTAACCACTTTATAAGTATTAATTGGTTCTTATGATCTATTATTATTCCTTCCTGCTCTTGATCCATTTGAGCTATTCCTTCCTGCAATACTCCTGTTTCAGAGTGTAAGGTTCCAAACAAAATGTTAAAGGCCTAACCCCCTAAATCAAACAAAGATCTTCCCTTATAACGAGTTTTGGGGGACCAAGTTAGCTAAGCTACTTAATTTTAAGCTAAAATTATGGAAAACCTCCCTTAACTGTTCTAGAGAATTTTGGAAATTATTCGAACAAGTGTCGTCTTACTTATTTACGAAAAATATCCCTGTACCAGACTGTAGAGCTATTTTAATGGCCGCTTCAAGTTGCTCGCTTTCCTCTAACAACGGCAGTAAGCTAGAATCCAAAACAATTTGAAACCCATTTTCTGAGAGAGTAATTTCCCTGACATATTAAAATGCTATTCCTGGATCTGTAGTTTGAACCACTGGTTCGGGTTAGGCTTAAACCAACGCCCCTAACCAAAAAAGTACTAAAATTAAGTCTCCCAGAATCATAATTAATGAACACAATAATTATATAACAATAATACATCAACTACCACAATGACACAACAATAATATAAGCCAGCTTACAAAAAATAATACTCTTCCTTTTAGACAACAACAAACATGATATTCAAAATATTATTTTTTCACTCTTTCCAAAGTTTTTTTTTAGCTTATTACGACTTTCTTAAACACTGGTTGCTAAGGAAAAATACACACTCATTACGCTTCGCTGCACTTGCACTTTTTATTTCTCTTTCTCTCTCTCTTTTTGAGAGAAGATTACTTTTTATTCTTTCTCGCCTCCCACTTCTACAACTTGACTACGCGGTTTTAGTACATAATAATGAGGCGGTGTCTTAGGCAAAGTTCCCACTATAGGTGTTGCTGGGGTTGGCTCCGAGGTATGAGACCTGTCCTCTTCTGTTTCTTATCAACATCCTAGCTGATGGGTGTCTTCCTTGGTCTCCCTCGTGGTCATCCTTCTGGATCTGTGAACAGATCTGGACTAGGATTCCTAGGCACTAAAGGTTTCAGTCTCCCTACATTGACAACCATGGAGCGATAAGGAAGCTGGATTCTTACCTTAGCCTTACCCAGGGAGTCAAAGATTTGATAAGGGCTGGTAAACTTTGTTTAGAATTTCATAGTCTAGTTCTTCCTCACACTTGTAATCTTCAAATAAACCTAATCCTTGACACCATATATAGCTGGTTGCGATTTCCTATCGTGATGTTTGTATGCACAGTCTTCGTAGTTTGTCCTTGTAGTTTCATACTTGTATTTTGGTCCTTGTGGTTTAGTCCGTTCTCCCTCTTCTTCAGTCTGGTCAAAATGTGAATCTTCCTTAACAGTTCAGCTGTAGTCATGCAGCGCTGCTATATTTCTCCGAAGATAATATCTTCCATAGAGGTTCACTCTCCATACGTTCTCTTCCATAGTTGTATTATATTTCTCCTCTATGATGTCAGATGCAGTTCACCACTCTGTGTGTGAGGTGAAGGAAGGGATTGGCAATTAGATAAATCTGTGCCAGGACCGAGGATTTAACCCCGGACTCACAGCTAAACATTATTTAAACATCATTTTATCATGCGTGAAAACAAAACGTAGACAATATTTTCACGAACTTAACAACTTAACCTTTTAATATTTTAACTGTGCTCAATATTCTTGATTTAAATGCGAATTAACGATAACAATATTCCAATAAAAAAGAAATGTTTCCCCAGTTTAGGAATCTCAATTTTTATTTGCTATGACCAACATCCAAAGAGAAAATTTTGATGCGTTCGGACCAACAAATAAAGATTGAGTTATTACTTTATAGCCAAAGAGATATAATTTAATTAGATATCTATAGCCATGCAGCAAATAACAGTTACCATGGTGATTAACAATTAATGTAAATATTAAAATTCTCTGTGAAAATCGTGTTTTCATGGAAAACTAATATTTTTTTCGGCATCCTGGACTCCTAACCGATAAAATAAATGGTCGGTCATTTCCTCGGAATTTCTATTACCGGAAACGTGTTTATCAAATTATATATAAGATGATCTACTTAATTTAATAGAGATTAAATGTCTATAAGCCCATTAGAAAAAAAATATCTTTCCAAATATATTTAATTATATAGTAATAATAATAATAATGATAATAATAAAATTAATTATTTTTTAAATATATGTTATTCTATCATCTGCCTCATGCAATTGTCAAGACTGCTAATAACTCAATGTTCGGAATTTCCATCTGATAGCTTTCTCCGGGTCAGGTCAAATTTATTTATTTTTAACGTGGTAGTTAAGTAGGATGTGATTGAGGGATTTTTAATTCTTGCTACCAAAAAGTATTTATAGATTCAATAGATTGATTAAAATTAGTTGAGTAATTTCTTCCCAGCTGGTTTCGGTGGAGCCCACATTAGTAAACAACGTATGAAGCGATGTTTGATTTTTAGTAATTCATTTTAAAATAAATAGCAGGAAACTTAATTTTACATAACATTTTATAAAACATTCTAAAACCTTAAATCTTGAGTAAGAAGTGGTTGAATATATAAATATGAATTAAAACTTAGAATATTCATTTATAAATTAAAGAAATTTTTACTATAAATTGATGTTAATTTAAGTATGAATAAATGAAAAGGTAGTATGATGCTGAAAGAAACTTGCCAAAAATTAAATATTAAAAATCATTTGTAACAAAATTTCTAAAAATGTAAAAATACTTCATCGAGTATTTATTGAATCTTTTATATGGAAATATGAGTCGATGAAGTATGTTAACATTTTCAGAAATTTTATATCAAATGGTTATTAGATTTAATTTTAGTCAAGTGTATTTCAGAATCATACTACTATTTATATTATACATAGCCAAAACAACATAACTTTATAATAAAAATGTATTTAATTTATAAATAGAATAATTAAGTCTTAATTCGTTACTTTACATATTATTAAAACTAGAGTAGATGTTCAGACATCCTAATACTTAGCTATTACTAACTAAGTTTAAACTTCTCTTATTGTTAGAATTAAAAATTTAACAATTTGTTTCAATAAAATTCAGGTGATTTATTTTGTATTAAATATAATTAATTCTCCTAATGGAATGGTATTTAATAGGATTTGTTTTAACTTTAGTTCACGCCAGCGGTGTGCCCATACAATATTATTGATGTCAAAGGGGGATAAATCTCTAGTTCTACTATACGCTACTTTATGTTCTATGTATTGTATATAACATAATACATACACCAGGTGAGGCAGTTAAGTTTAGAACTCAGAATATCCCGAAAGTGAAGAATTTTAGAAAAAATTGTTTCGTTCAATTTTTTTTTGTGGGTTTTTGAGGGATTTACGTATTAAACATGTTATCTTGGTTTTTAATCTAAATGATTTTCACTTAAAAAACCAAGTTGACATGTTTAAGATGTCAAAATATAAAAACTAATTCGTGCTATTATCTTTCCCCCCAAAAACAAAAAAAAACCAATTTTTTTCTATAATTATTCACTTTCGAGTTTTCTAACGGCATTTTTTCAACACAATAAAACCTTTGTAATTTTTTTTTATTTAACATCAATTTTTGAAGATATTTTTAACTCATATTTCTTATAATGCTTTTTATTAAATAACTTTTATAAAATTATGTATTTATGATTAAGTTTAATGCAATATTATTTATAAAATTACCTTAATAAATGTTTAAAATGATGTCCTTTACAAGATTACGTTCAAAATGTTGTGAATGATCGACATTTAAACTAATTTGAAGAGTACATCACCCTGTGTATTTAAAACATTTTTATGAATGTTGCTTTGACATCAGGTATCTGGTATTAAAAGAGAAGGGTAAAAACCAAGCACTCCCCGGGCATATAACTGGTTCATTTCAATATTGATCTTTAAGCTTGTGAGCGCAATAAACCAATAATTCCCGAATGTTCCTACAAGGCGCACTGCCATAGAACATAATGAGTTTGCATGGCAACGAACCGACATGATTGAGGCCGGTTTTAGTCCCGGAATTGGCGTTGTTTTCAACAGTTGTGGTTTTAGTAGGTGGAGGAGGAAGGGGAATTTGAGGATGGAATGGAAACATAAAACTATGCATTCAATTCTACAGCCATAATATGTAACAGCTGTGAATACAACAGGTGCATAAAAACACCAACTATGGCTCTCAAGTCTTTAACAAGAGCTACTTTGTTGGCATCGCGTTTTGACTACTATCTCGGTTTACTCACATATTTACAATAAAAATTACACCGGTGAGGAAAATGTAATTTTGAGGAAATGTGATGGAATTTGGTTGGGGGAGGAGGGGTGTAATAGTAAACATATTAGTAAAATTAAATCATTGGGCCAGAAAAATCAATCCCTCACCTTCCCATCACCTGTAAATTAAACCATATGAAGTTGAAGGATCGACCCGGACCTGTACCGATGCTGGTAGAGAGTATTAGAGATAAAAAAAATTTTTTTAGATATTTTGAGAGTGAGTATAGATAAACGTTGTACCAACTATGTGTAGTATATTTTAGACTTAAACGGGAAGTTGTAGCAAGCTACTTAGCTGAGAGTAACACGTGAATATAACCAAGAAAAGAGTGAAGCTATTTATCTGGCAGTAACACGTGAATACAAGCAAGAAATTAGCGAAGCTACTTAGCTGAGAGTAACACGAATACCTAGCACTACCCCTCTTTCCAATTTGACCTTTGAACCCGATTTGGAAAGTTCATTGACCTACTTTCCACATCTATTTGATTTACCGTTATTCCCCCTCCTGCTCCTCCCCCCTTCCCCTTTACAGACATGTTGGTTTTTGTTCCAAACATGTTGGTTCTTGTATTTTTTATTTGTGCTCATTGATTAAAATTTCCTCCCCTACAAACCCTCCGCTACAACCCCATCGCCTACCACCCCGGACATGTTGGTTCTTGATGATAAATTATTGCTAATTAATTATTGGCTAGGATTAGGGGCATTGTAGTTTATTTATTTGAGGAGAATACAGTCCATGACGTTTCGGCATGAGGGCGCTGCATGAACCTCTCACTATGGTTGTCTTGTGTAAAGTGGGGGGCATCTTCTCTGCTCGCCCGCTTACCGAGTAGTAACAACTGCGCATCATGGATTCAAAATTTCCCCTCCCCCAGAGTTTTTTCCGCTGATGTCACAAACCTTATGAGTAATGGGTTTTCCCGGTGTCTCAACCCCTTATGTGGTAATGAGTTGACTCATACGTGGCACCAGTTTGGCAGAACGACAAGACAGGAATAGATCGTAACCTTGAATGATGACGCAATGGGGTTTCCCTGACGCTAGTTTGGCGGGACGACAAGACAGCTCAGAACGAAAATAGATCGTGACCTTGAATGAGGGTGCAACGGGTTTTCCCCTGGCGAAAGTTTGGCGGCCCAACAAGATGAGTTGAGACAAGAATATATATTGTAATGAAAAAAACACTTTACAGTGTGAGAGAAATATGTATTATCTATATATATTAATATATAATTGACTTTGTCTAGTATCAGGTGTCTTCTGACATCTTATGCTGTAACAACAATAGTTAACATCAAGATGTATATAGAATGTGTTTTTATGGGCGCCACCCCTAGTATCTAGGAGAAAAATAATAATTAAGAAAAAAAAAATTTACCTCGGCTAATTCAGTCAGTGGGACTATGACACTCAATCCTCGAGACCACTGGGTAAACCTAAAACTAAAACATGAACAATTTAGATAAAATGGATTGTTGGAACAAAGTGTAATTTAGAATACAATAAATGAATAAATGTATAAAATAACAATTATTGTTGGCACTTTTGTGGATTTATTATTGTTTCCCCCTTTACCACATCCCAAGCCTACATATGGAATTCCGGGTAATTATAATTATAATTTAACAAAGTATAGAACAGTATTGTTGAAAAAAAGAATAATAATAAAAAATTAATAATTGGACATAAAAATAAAATGTTAATTAATTCTCTGCATTAGTCTGTCTTTCTTAAAGTAAATGAATTCTGATTTTTATAGGAGAAAAAAATTATAATAATAATTTATAGTTGAAGAGTTGGCTTGGCCTCAACTCTGAATTAGTACATATTGACACCAACTTCAGAGATTTGTTACACTTTAGTAATTCCAATTCTTACGCAATTTGAAACGAAAATAAACAATCTAGTTCTTGTGCACACACTTAGCTTTCCATTTTACCATTTTTACTTTAATTCACTTTAAAATAAGTTTAATCAGGAGCTTCACAGATTTGGCTCCATGTTAAACCTACCCCGAAGAGGAAGACCTTGTCGCCTATCGAAAATCTTCCAAAAATAAAATTTAAAAATGTTCTATTCATACTTCCAAGTCCAAAGAGAAAACTAATATATAAAATAACAAAAGATAAAATGTTGGATATGGACTAGGGATAAAAATCAAATAAAATGCAGGTTTAATATAAATATTGAAATAAAACCCAATGAAGGTGAACAATGTTTTCACAAAAGAATTAAATGTTTATTTCTATCCGTCAAAATTGAAAAGCGCACTCGTTTTGAGTTATTTACATCGAGCTTTGTTTCTTCTTTTACGTTCAGATCCGCTACTCACTTGTTTGATAGAACTGCACATGCGTTAAAAACAATCATGGTCGACGTTGAAAGTAAATATAACAAGAGTTAAACCAACTTCTTAGAATGATAATTAATATGTTTAATAAAAGTTAAGTGTTCTTCTTTGAATCAAAATTCCTTATTTAAATTATTTAAAACAGTTTTACTTTGTTCCTTGCGTCCTTTTATTTTATTTAATATATGTAAATAGTATTATTGGTCAGGTTGGCAACGAGCGTGTGGCCTAACTTCGAAGTGCTTAATTTCACGCGAAAATAAATTGGAAATTGTTCATAAAAAGTAGAAAACATAGGGAAAAAAAAGGTAGGGTGGCAAATTACGTCACAATACTGAGGTCATTAACCCGGGCAACGGGTTTTTTCCGATGACGTATCGCAACCCTGGCGCCAGGTTGGCGGCCAGACAAGGCAAGTTGGGACTCGTAAGGAACAAACCGTGAATAAAACACAGATATTATAAATATATATATTTATTATACATAAATCAAAGGTTTTACAATTATACATTTTTACAGCAGTGACGGATAAATTCGTTCATAAGTTTTTATATAGTGTCTCTTATATGTGTTAGTAAATCCAGCATGTAATCAAAACCGACGACTTGACGTGTATAGTAGGTAGCACTGATAAGATCCAGGTTTATGAGGTGCGTTTCCACCGTATGCTGTTCTAGGTCAACGACATCCGCCGATTCTGTTAGTTTGTCGCATACATCCACGACGAGTGTGTCAATCAAAGTGTTGCAATAGCGTGCGACGGGTGTCGACCACATGTCCCGTCTGTCGACGGCGACGTCAATGAGGTCGCACACATCACAAAGCTAGGTGCTATATAGGTGACTCGCTTGAGTCCGGCGTCTTGTTTCTCGCTGATGACAACCATGCGGTCACCGCACATGCGTCTCAGAGAGATTTCATGATTTGTCAGACTAATCTTCTGAGGAGGTTGTGTGATGCTGAAAAACTTTGATATGACAGACTTGTAGCTCCCCAGTTCTTGCCACTCTGTACGGTTAAACACCGCACAGTTCTTTCCACATTTTTCTAGATTGACATTGGGCGTAAAGTTGTTCTTGACGCTCATGCCGACGATTACTCTCTTGGCATCAACTCCGTCCAGCGGGAACGAAGTGTCGAAAATTTTGGTGATGGCGAGCGGCTTCACCGGCTTTGCTTTGCTGCCGCAAACGTCTTGACCTTCCATTATGTTGCGATTATGGTCGGCACGACGCCGGGATGCCCCTTTTATAGGCGCAAACTGCTTGGACGCAGCCTCTTGAAGGGTGGCAGGACCCTAGAGTCTTGAAAAAAATTGTTTTTATATATCACCACCTTAGCATTGTTGCCTGTATGATTGGTGGGCGAGAATTACCTTAGGAAAGTTTTAATTGGAATGTTCTGGGCGCGATGGAGAAGGTACATGAGAGAGTAATGGCCGGAAATGTCTGAGGTGATGCTTTGAAGTTGTAGCGTGCTATGGGACCTGCGGGAATTGTTTTTTCATATAAATGCCAGATGTGACTTTATACGAGGAGGAAAACCATAACTGTCAAAGTATTCTCCCATGCCGTTCTGGTCGATAAAGATGGCGACCCAATACGTCCCAGGATTGGTGTGTGGATCAGTGTTGATGATTAGAGCGGCAGGTTGAGCTATCCTTGCGGGTAGTTGATCAGCAGGGAAAACATCCGACCGTACAGAACGAAACCACGAGTTTGTTTTCAGCACACGTCTTATGGTGTGCGTATCTATCTTCAATCATCCAATCTCGAAGTTCCCAAACGATAAAGGCTAAACAGAAATTCCACAGAGAACTATGTGCCATGCACATTGCGTGGCCCAATTTAAGTGTTTTCAGTGACGAACAACCTCTGTCGTAAAGATCTATGATGGGTGTGGACGTGTATTTGACTAGAAACATTATCTTTTCTGCCGCCTCGACGTGGACGGTTTCTGCACGTGCTGTGGCATGGAAGATGAGGGATTCAAACAGGCTGTAATCCACATCAAAACTATCCCAGGGAATACCGTGCAGATTGTTGACGATATGGCCGGGTTTCTTTTGGCATCGGTGGAAATCTCCTAGATAACGTATGGGGGTTTTAACACCCAGTGTAGAAGTAATGTACCACATACAGATAAAACATTCAGTTCCTTGAAGATAAAATGTTTATCATCATCTAAGAAGCTCTGGAAATCCACAATGACGTCCATGGCTAAATGATGGTTATAAGGGGCGGGAATCCGTTTATATTAACTCCCATAATCGATCACGACGTTTCTGTCCTTGTCAATGGTGATGATGTTGACAAACTCCCCGTAAAAAATACAGTTGATGGTTTCGGTGAGAGCTCTGGTGAAGCTCACTTTGATGCTCAGAGAGCCGTGCCTCGTCAAATTCCAATGCGATGTCATGTGGGCGGGCAGATAAGGTGTGAGATCGAAATCCATGAGATGATATTCCTTAGGGAAGGCTTCCCGAGTGATGTCGCTACCTTAATTCATGAAATGGATACCCGTTCCAGAAAACAATGTGAGTGGTAGGACATGACATAATTGCCGTTTGAAAAATTGGGCTGTAGCGATTTTGACGGCACTTCTTCCCCGTTCACGTAGAGTGAGAAATGGTTTATGCCGTAGGTTAGTAAGTTGAACGGGTTCTTGGTGGCGTCTTTGTTGAACGCCGCGAGTGATACAAATCCCACGATGCACCATTAGGGTAACTGTCCAGTGAATACGTTGTCCAGTGATTTCCCTTGCACGCCCGTAGGAATAGTGAGTGCTTTTACTTCCTCATGAGTGATGGGATAATTTATGGGACTGATGTTTAATACTTTGGCATTTACCAACAGTATAGAAGATGGTACTTTGACACGTCGCACTAGAAGTCCGGCTTCAGCGATGTGAACCTTAAAAAGAGGTAGTTCAAGGACTGCTATAAGAACTAACCCGACTATGGTATGAGCCAACTTGACTCTGAGCTCGGTGCCGTTCAAAATGTATTTCTATTGGTTAAACACATCACCATGTAGATACCCCAAAAGATCCACCGTCTTACTTATTGTGGTGAGAGTGCTAAAGGCCTCAAATCCCTTCTGCCTGCGTTAGCCTCCTCAAAGGCTCCGGGGCTGTCTGCGAACCACAGACCCCAAGTCAAATGTGTTATTTTTGCTTCCATGTTGTAATTGAGCAACGTCTCAATGTACGCTCTATAAGCATACGTGTTGCTGGGTGGGGAGACTAGTTTTTAGTTTAAAAACACATACACCTTTGTGAATAGCGAATGTAACCAGTTGTTGACGGGGGCGATTTGAGCCACCAGCATGAAAGCAACACCGTTGTGTTTCATGATGGCCGCCCTAAGATAGAGCATAGTCTGTGAAAGATCAATATATAACGCGCCTTGTCCGGCAACGGTAAATGCGATTGGTGAATCATCGGTGAGGGAAGAGACAGGTTTTTACTGGAGCCATTGCCCAATTTCAAGAGTGGTTTGTGTTGGTCGCACAGAAAAGAGATCGAGTTCACTGCTTGCACACTCGCAGGACTAGGGGTTTAAAAACGAAACTTTAACTGAAAATATCTACAGCTTCTTTCTTGACAATTTTAAGTCAGGCAACGACAGATGATTGAAGACGGTTCTCCTTACGACGCCCTTTATAGCCTGCACCTGTCATCAGTATGTCGATCTTCTGCTCCGCTTTAAGTTTCAGGTTCGTTACAGACTCGCCGTAACGGTGCCGTAGCGCCTGTTTGAAAGGACGACTATGATCAGTAACGTCAGATAGCACGTCGATACACGCATGAAGCGCCTGTTTTCAGATGACTTTTGCGCCGCTTCTCAGCAACAGTACTACGCATTTGAAAAGGCCGCTGAATATATATCCTAACCCATGCCCTCGTTAATAGTGAACACCCTGGGAGATCGAAGATATACCTGTTCCACTCTGGTTGACGTAGTATCTTTGGTAGGGACAGTTCATGTTGAGCAGCGTTGAAAATGAAGTTTCACGCACACTTTTCCAAACTCGAATGGTACAGGATCACCCTTGTCTGTTCTTATATTGATTTCTAGGCTTTCAATTTCCCTTCTAAGCACTGGCATGTAGTGCAACGGATCATAGCTAACTGTCTTATATATGCCGAAGAGATATTTTATGTTGTTGATAAAGATGATACGTAACAGTGGAGCCACAATGTCACACACGGGCTGAAAATCAACAATATATATTTTGATGTACATTTGCGAGGGCAAGCCTAGTAGAATTTTGGCGGCGTACGTTGACTTTGGGACTTTGATCAGATTAGTCAGAGGATCACACCGAGCTGTAGACTTAGTTTAATTGATAGAGTCAACAGCTGTATATTTGATCGTCCACTTTATTGTTGGGGTTTGTGTAATTGAATACAACTCCGTAAACCCCTCTAAGCGCATCTACTTCGTTTAGAGCTTTGATCTATTCATGGATAGTGCTGTAGTTTCTAGGTGGGATATGATTCTTGAATATGTGTTCCACACCGTTAGCGTCCACCCAGTTACAATACAATATTTTGACCCTCAGGTAATGTGGTGAAAGAACACCGATATAGAAATTCAGCCAGGGTGACTTACACTTGCCCTAGAGTGTAATACGGTAAGGTAGTTGCGTGGTGAATTCGTGAGGGTATTTTTAGGGAAAAATCCCATAGAGCTGTCGCTCGGCAAAGTGATGTCAGACTGGTCCTCATGGTAGGGCACTGACGTAACTAGTAGGAATCCAAGAATTAATATTGGTGGAGTATCACTTCCACTGCACGTACACTTTCTTTCTGGCGCCTTTACATTTGACACGTAGTATTTTATCAAATTTAAAAGTTTCGGAAATACGTACGCATTGCAATTCAGGTTCGTAATTATCCTTTCCACCTACTTGCCATCAAGATCGGCCAGCCTGTAGACGACAGGTTGTCGCAACATGCCACTGCTGACTTTAAAAATATCTTCGCTCCAATTGCTTTTTTTTATCGCTTTTCATACCACATTTTTGATTTGCTAATACGCACCGTGTCAACGACTTTTATTTTTCTTTTACTATTCGAGTATGGACGCCTTTTGCCGTACAGATTATCTCTGACTTTAGGCACATTAGTTTTTAAAACGTCGGCAGGTGTCGTTTTGATACTGGAATGTTTTGCGCCGTTGTAAGTGTCGACTAGATCTTGGAGGACTTCCACATACCGATACGTGTTATTTTTGGTAAAGTAGCTCCACATACGTTCTTTTAGAGTTATATTGAATCGTTCCAAAATGCTTGCTTTCACGTCCGGATTATGAATGGTGTAGTAATGCACGACATATTTTTTGAGATATTTCCGGACTAGACGAGCCGTGAACTCTGTCCCCTCGTCCGTCTGTAAACTTCAAGGTTTACGGCCACTTTGTTTGAAAATGTCCTGAAATGCATCTCTTAAGACGCTCCCCGTCTTGGATAGAAGCGTCCTCGCCCAGGCAATCTTGCTAAACACGTCAATGATGGTGAGCAAGTACACTGCACCGTCGTTGTATTTTCTGAGACTTCGCATATCTTTGAGATCGGCTTGCCAGAGATTGTCAATGTTAGATACCATGTACTTGTTGCGTGGAAACTTTTTTATCTTCGGTTTGTGTAGGGTATAAGCGTCCTACGCACGAAGCCATGTTCGTACTTTTTCGGGATCTCTTTAGTTTGCATTTTTGTTCGACACCGTCTCTGATAACCCTGCAGGATTAGAAGGGTCGTAGTAGATGTCAGCTAAACGTGCCATTAAGCTTGGAACGGCAGCCAGTTGTTTTCAAACACCCTCTTCAGTTTCTTCTTCTTAGGGCGTTGCGATGGTGTACGTAGTTGTGGTACGGGCGTCGAATCTCCAATAGGTACAAAACGTGTTGGATTTACAATAAAGTCTTTCAGAACGTTTATTTTTTGCAAGGCCGTAAGAAACTCTTGCCAACCCGATGATTCACTGTGCCTTCTTGCTCTAGCCAGATCATTGACTAAATCCACATTATTCGATCCACTGAGAGGCGTATCGTTAATAATCACTTCTCCGTTTGAGTCCCAAGAAATGCCGCCCCAGGAAATAATATGTTCTAGTAAAAGATAAACTTTTTTACGCGCCTGTGCTGGTACAGTATTAAGTAAAGCAGGGATGGGAAATACAGACACTTCAGGGGTGGTGGTGGTGGGGATGGCGGTATTTTAAGATGGCGAAGGGTGTTGTTATAAAGTCCATTTATACTTGTCAAGTTTTGAAACAAGGATTTTTTCCATTTCACAGTCCAACTTAGAGACCACTAGATTTTTGGCCGGTGCCAATTGTTGGTAGTGTTTCTCATAACGATTTAATGTTTCCGGGGACACCAATATCAACTTTTTCGTGTGTTCCATTATTTACTTGTTAAATAAGGAGCCGAGGACCCCGCTGATTAAAGGGGCTAAAAGTAAGGGCAAGAACGCTCATCCCTTCTGAACGAGTAGTCGTCTCTTCTTCTTCCAGCACTCTCCTCGTTTGACCAGCTTGCGCAAAACCTGCTTGTGAGCACGTAACTTTGTCTTTTGCTCATTTTTCAATGGCACCCGCCCTTTTAAAGTGTTCTAAGCACACTCGAAACAAAGTCATTCAGTTTCTTGTCCACCGTTTTCAGCAAGGTGACACGTTGCTGCGGGTTCATGCGATACATCGCAAGCTGCAGGGGGGCCTGCTTCAGCACTTTGGGACTCATGGTTATGAAATTATCTGTAACCGAGAAGTGTCAGTGTTTTTTATAGCTTTCGCGTGGTAGGTACACGTAGCACCCGACATTTGTGTGGGTTATATATCTGAACCATTAGGGTGTACCTTGTTTGAAATCTAACAATATATACCCGTGAGGAGTACTTGTAGCATCAGAGTAAGCCTCTTGTAAAACACGGGGATTTTTAGGACAGACTTGACTTTCAAAGTGTTGAATCTGAGCTTTATCCCTTGGATTTTAAAAAATCAAGATATAATGTGCGTTCAAGGAAAGGTGTCTTTGACCATTGACCTGGTAGAATATATTTTGTGTAAGGTACATGACGCTAATATTTTAATGGTTGCATCCTTTGGTGAAAAGATCGACGACCACTTCGTTTGCTTCACGTATCAGGTCATCAAGGATAATCATCTGTGGAGAGTCACTACAGATGTCATCCATTTCCGGCAAACCCTTACAAAATATCACGCGGGGACTTACCCCATCTAGTTCGAATTCCGGTTGCTATAAAGCATAATACCAGGTGATTTTATCAAATTTAAAGTCACACATTATGTCCTAGTGACGGATAAAGTCTGTTAGAAAATGTGACTTTCCACAGCTGTAAGGGCCACTTATGATGGCTGAAAATAGATGTTTCAACTTGTCCATAATGTTTGAAAATGAGATTATAAGCTTTATTAACTTGTATTTATAGGGTAGGAGAGTGGTGCGGGTGTTGACGTTAAAACACAAACATAACAGATTTTACAATATTTATTTACAAGAATGAAAAGTATACACACAGTGAAAAAATATACAGTGAATATTTACAATATATATATATATATATATTTACAATATATATATATATATATTGATATAAGGAATAGTGGCCTCGGTACTAAAGATAATTCAATAATATATATATATATATATATACAATCAGTTTAATATATTAGACTTGAAATAAAATAAATATATATACAAACAGTTTATTATATTTGACTAGAATTAATTTTATATATATAAACAACTAATAACTAGAAACAATCAGGTAGTCGGATGATTGTACTGGCGGATAAAAAATATAAAAAGTAACCCGGGTGCATTAAATAAATCGATAAAAATATATGTGTGTTTTCATGCAAAAATTTTTTAAAAAATATCTCAATTTTTTGAATAATGGTATGTCATTGGAACTGTCTATAGTGAAAGAAAAAAATGGTGATTATTCAGCCGGTATAAATGATCACATTTAGTCGTGGCGAGTGCGTTTACCAGCCCTCTGATACCCAAATGGCAACGTATTATAATCATCGGTTATCCGACGTTTGGTGTTCACCAGCTGGTATACATTAGTCTGCGAAACGATACAAACAGTCGAAAGACCTTTTCTTACAATTTTTTGCTGTATCTGTATGTATTTTACACATCCTGTTCAGTGACCATCGCTTTCAAAACTTCAAAACAAACGTCGTTCCGATAGCCATAGCTTATGGTGATCCCTCGAACCCTGCACACCGTTTTTGTTTTGGCAGGATCGCCATTAACACAAACTCGGTACCCGTAATTCTTAGAACCGCCTGATACAAAGGTCGCTAATGTAGTTTACCGGGCCATAGTCCTGAAGTTCCACAGTGAGGTAACCTAAAATGTCTCCAGTCGGTGGGCTCCAATCGCCGGGGCGTTCTGTGAATAGAACGCTATCTGTATCATGATACAAAAAGCTGTTCTGCAATTGTTAAAGGATGCTCTATTAGTGCAACCTAGCCATAGCAGTCGTGTAGCATGCCACCGCCACACTCGTGTTAGGGTTAGGGCGCAACGCGTCACGCGCATCATTGTAATTGAGGGACATAACCTCATCATTAACATCAATGACGATGTCCACGGTGATATACGGATCCGTAAGGTACTTGTGGATGCCCTGATCGTCGTTAACATACGGCTACGTGTGGTAAATCTGGTATTTGCCCAAACTTTCCCCATAGTAAATTTAAAAAGAGTTTAGCCAGAGTGCGGAGACTAGAGTTTTTACAAACCTAACCAAAATCGAGTTTTACCCCTTCTCTTTCCTCATAATTTTGAATATAAGCTAACTTTTCCTCTTGTGAGGTACACTACTCTGGCCATCCGCTGGCTTCAGGTTTAATTTTCAAAACAGTATCAATGTACCCGTGAAACAATCCACCAGAACGGGTCTGACGATCGTAAACAGATACATTGTACTCCCACACTTCGTGTACTGCTTCAACGGTGTAGCCTTTCTCAAAGGCTTTCTGGATTTCATCAATCACCCAGATACCTGTCAACCAGCGATCTTTTTTGTTTTTGTTCTGACTCACGCCTTGGTTTTTCTCCTCCCCACATTTACTGCACAAGATGAACATGAACTTTTCGTGCACCCGTGTAGGAAAACGGTTATGAATAAATCCCATAGAGGTGTCACTGTAACTTTGGCTATGCCTTCTACTTGATCTATAGACGGACAATTCGGTTCCAAGTGAATTTTGGGGTGGTCGACGGGGTATTTTTTGTACTTGCAAACGTAAGGATACAATGAACACACATCCAATTACTTGATCTTCTCTTTACAAGAAAGGTCTGCTTCATGAAAGAGCTTGATACAATTTGTACGTTCCCCAAAGAATGCATCCCTGGGGCTGAGGGGCTCCTTGGTATACATCTCGTGCTGGAGTACAAATTGTTTCAAATCCTTGTCTGTGAATTTCATCGCATTAAACATACACTTCCACATCTCTACG
This sequence comes from Timema poppense, assembly GCA_902141375.1. Taxonomy (NCBI): domain Eukaryota; kingdom Metazoa; phylum Arthropoda; class Insecta; order Phasmatodea; family Timematidae; genus Timema; species Timema poppense. Next base: position 18,101 of record CABFOV010008055.1, read on the forward strand.
ACCGTGTAGCCAGCATTCTTAATCTTTTCAACACAAGCCATGGTCACTTCATAGTGCGTCATAATGGTCTCTTGGGGACTATTTGTGATAGTGGTGGTCCTGTCAGGATAACAGTGAGGGCCAATAACAACCCCAGAACTGAAAGATGGTGGTGATATCTCCAGCTTTAACAACACCATTGGGTGACCTGGCGGTCTAGGGGTAAGGTTTCAGACTTCTGTGCTGGCGGCCGGGGTTCAATCCTCAGTCCCGGCACAGATTTATCTGATTACCAAACTTTTCCTTCACCTCTGACAAGACATCTTGTGAATGTGGGGAATGCCAGGCCTCCACCGTGGTTCGGATTCCACGTTAAACTGTAGGTCCTCCATTTTATCTCACAATCACCCTACCATTACACATTAGCGTAATTGCGTACAACCCAAATGGGTAGTAAGACGCGGTGCTAATAATAATAACAACACCATCTACACGTCGACCTATAACATATTCCTCACGGCCGTTACCCGCATGAAGAATATAGACACCGCATTGATCGGCCTCCCAGCAAAGCCATTGAACAGCGACGTGCGACTGTTGGTCTGCACACCGATGGCCACCGATAGGGATAATACCGATAGTTTTCTCCTTAAGATGACTTCGGCGGTAAACCAACATGGCCGCTCCAAATATCGCACACGCCTCTCTGAAAGGATCCACCTTTGCTTTCTCCATGAGCATGTCTCTAAACTTCAGGCAAGCCTTCCATAGTATCTCTACATCTTTAAAATAATACAATTGCAGCTCGTGCTTAAAATTAAAGACATAATTTTCTTTGACCAACGCGTCATACCACTTCTCAAAGTGCTCCTTTCCCTCAACTGATATCTCACCGACGCCGTAGTCCTCCTTTGGCGGCAAAGAAGCCCTATACCTCGTGTTTTCATTTCTATGGAAGAAAATGGGGGAAATGTCCCTTGGCCAAAGACTCGTCCAAGCCGAATGTTTTTGGTATTTTGGACAACGATATCAGGAGAAAATTTTGCAAGTCAATAAAGTGGAGTGGCCGTATCGCATTGACATGATTTTCCCACCGTTCATTATAAGCTCCGGAGTCCATTTTTTATCTTCCATCATATATTTTAAAATAAAATTACTATCATAGGCTTTCGCATTATGGCCTAGGAGAGTGATATCCTTAAATTTTGTAGCCTTAATTTGCTCTAAAAAATCTGAAAATTTGAGCCATTATGGTATCACCCTTCAATATGCGAGTCCTTTCGCCCCAAAATTCTGTGCAATGATGGTCATTTACATCAATATGAACGCAGGGCTTAAATCACGTCTGCACGATACAGAGGTTATGTTCGTGCAAGGCCGTGTTGAACGCACCTTGAAGAAGAGTTTCTTGCCTGCATTCAAAATCATAGAATACTAACATGAAATTGCTCTTTTCCAGTGACGACTTTGATGGGGCCTGTTTCATAAAAAAATGACCAAAAGAACGATATGTATCGCATACTCTACTAAAAGTCTCATAACACCTATGTGAATATTTTTATCTTTCCAAACTGAAAAATTGCCCGCATACCTCGCAAACATTTTGACATAACAGACCGACTTGTGACCTCTACAAAAACCGGGACGTTTATGGTTATCAAAACATGCCCTGTTTGTGAACCAAAGCCTACAGTATTTACAGACCACAGGTCGTTCTCCGCTACAAACCACTTTAGCGTAGCACTTTTTGAACGTGGATTCATATTTGTCCTCGTTATTATGATCAAACGTACACGGCACTCATGGCAAAAGTACCCACACTTAAACGCGGCTGTCAAGGATGCTATGACAACAAAATTATTTTGCTTGTCGTCTTGAAAATACAAATCAAGGTAGACCTTAAAGGAATGTTTGGAGGGATTAGGCTCCTCATATAGGACCTTTCTCCCCCAACGTTCCCTAAATACATTTATTTTGTATTCGGAGAGGTATGTTTGAAATTGTTTCAGTTCAGTTATTCCACCACCTTTCAAAAGATTCACGCGGGCATCATGGCATAAATCTTCTGCTTTGTATTTTTTAATAGGATGACCCTTTTTGATTTGTTTAACGGTGTTCACGTCCATACATCCTGGTTTTCTTTTACTATCACATATAGCTTTAGCGATAACCAATGCACGGGCAGGACAAAGTATATCGTCGCCATTTTTAATCGTAATGATTCCTTTGTTATTACGGCTATATTTGGTAGCGGGAGCGAGTTTATCACATTTACGGCTACCCCTCCCGCGTGGCTCTTGCACTGCTTTGTAACACTCGTTCTACATTAGAGAGCACAGCCGGTGCGTTAAGCTGATCTGCCCGTCTAAATGAAACAAATACAGGTCTTGACGCGAAGTCTGTGCTGACTAATAATAGACCTACGTAATCCACGGCACTAACTTCATGATCCTGGATACGTCCTAGCAAAGCATTTATTTGCTCCTCGAGCCAGGTTTTAGCGTCACGATCACTATCTGGCGTCCCTAATTGTATGATCAATTCACGCCCGACATAAAAACCACTTTAATTGCTTAACTCTCTCCTCGACGATCCGAAGAGGAACACCATTCGACAGGTCCCTACCTACCTGGTTTACTGGACCACTAAATTCCGATTGCGGGGCTGAAGATGGTCCAGCTGTCGCCTCCACCACGGACCCCATCTCCCGCACCACAGTTTGGGCTCGAGCACCGTCTCCCTTGCTCTGAGATGGTGCTTCTAAGGTATGGTGAGGGGGACTCACTGCCGGTGGCAGTGGGAGGACCATCCCGCTATTTTCTGCTTCCATTTGAACTATAACACAAAAGCACATGTCAAATTAAGCACTTTAAATAAAATTGTTCCAAACATGCGCGTATTTTTTCTCTCTTTAAAATGTATAATACTTTTCAATTTCAATTTACTTTCGGTATTAATATAATATGTTTCAATTTTTCATAAACATAATTGCTTTAACTCATACCAACATTCGCAAAGTGTGTGTAATAAATACACTCGAACCTTAGTACAGCTACAAATACAGTCCAGCGCAGTTAATTTAACACTATGAAGGGTTAACCTATATTTACACCCATGTAGGGAATCGAACCCGGGACCTTTAGCAAAGTGTGTGTAATAAATACACTCGAACCTTAGTATAACTACAAAATACAGTCCAATGCGGTTAATTAAACACAATGAAGGGTTAAACCTATATTTTCACTCATGTAGGGAATCAAACCCGGGACCTTTCGCAAAGTGTGTGTAATGAATACACTAAAACCTTAGTACAACTACAAAATACAGTCCGGTGCAGTTAATTTAACACTATGAAGGGTTAAACCTACATTTTCATCCATGAAGGGAATCTAACCCTGGACCTTCCGCAAAGTGTGTGTAATAAATACACTCGAACCTTATTACAACTACAAAATACAGTCCGTTGCAGTTGATTTAACACTTTGAAGGGTTAAACCTACATTTTCCCCCATGTAGGGAATCGAACCCTGGACCTTTCGCAAAGTGTGTGTAATAAATACACTCGAACCTTAGTACAACTACAAAATACAGTCAAGTGCAGTTAATTTAACACTATGAAGGGTTAAACCTACATTTTCAACCATGTAGGGAATCGAACCCTGGACCTTTCGCAAAGTGTGTGTAATAAATTCACCCTTGGACAACTACACAATTTAGTCCAGCGCAGTTAATTTAACATTATGAAGGGTTTAACATACATTTTCACCCCTGTGTGGAATCGAACACATGACTTTCGCAAAGTGTGTGTAATAAATACACTTTAACCTTTGTACAACTACACAATTTAGTCCAGAGCAGTTAATTTAACACTATCAAGGGTTAAATCTACATATTCACCCATGTAGGGAATTGAACCTGGGACCTTTCAAATAAGTGTGTGTAATAAATACACCCTAGGACACCTATAAAATTTAGTTGATGGCCGTTAAACCCTCATTTTCACCCCATGTTTGGAATTGAACCAGGGTCCCTATTCTAGGCAAAAATATAGGGCTTGTCTCTATCTCTATCTCAATTTAACTATTGGCTAAATCAACATTATAATTGCTCCTGGATGCATGTAAGAAACACATAATTCCACCCCCTTTTGAAACTGTATTAATGTTCGAAACAGGCTTTCATTACTATATGTTGACCCGCTAAGCAAGCACAACCACACACACACGTCATAAATGAAATAAGGTATTTGCAGGGAATACATTTATTCACACAAATTGGGAAAAAAAATAGAAAGTGAACAGAATTAAGTTTACTCTTGATGGGAATAATTTTGTTTTAATCTATAACCGTTACTATTTTTTTTATTCTAAAGCTCGGGTCACTTTTTTATTTATAAAATGTTAAGACTATAACATCCACAAACCCTACCAGCTGTATGATAATTTATCAAACCAACCGTGTCGGGAAATGAACCCGGGACCAATAATTTACTATACAGATACGCTATCGAATGCGCAAAGTTGATGGCTTAGTATTTGATCCAGCACATTGTAAACGTGAATTTAATAAGTGGCTAAAGCGACAATTATAATTTTCTGTCTTTGACAACCTTCTCGAAACGGCCAGCTGACAAAAGGATTAGGTATGCGGCCGAAATAACGGTGGTGTGTTAGAAAGAGAACGCACACAAATAGTCTATTTTAAAATTAGTGGCTATATTATAGTTACTTGTAGACGGTACTTACATATCGTCTGGTCTATTACGTCCAATTCACCCCAAACATTGGGGAGCGATTTTCCGCTGGCGTCTGTAGGGGTCAGGGGCCTGTAGAGGGGTGCCAAAGTGAGGATGCCTGGGGATATCGTGAGGACGCCGGGGGCTGGCCAGAGGATGACGGGGGCCTGCGTGAGGACGCTGGCGACGCCGTGCCTAGCACCGACCTCAGGGTCCATCTCCACCTGGGCACGCCCATCGCTGCGGAGGCTACATAGTCCCACAGGCCCTCATCCAGCTCATATGGATCCCAGTAGTCTGAAATTAAATACAAACATATTAATTACTATTTACTGGAAATAAAAAACCCTGGCAAGTATCTAATATATATATATCGTAGGCCGATAATTACCTATGGACCAGTCGTTTTCCATCAAGCAAATCCCGTATTTGGTAAAATACAACAACTGATCCAGGCTATTGGGAGCCACAGGTTAAGCCACCTCACCAAGCGTCGGGGGCTCGGCATCTATCAAAGAAGAAGAGAATACGGCTTTACATCAAAGACGTAATAAGCAAAATAGTAACCATTAAAATATACAAAAGATTTAAAACATACCTGAATGTATCCAATTTTCCAGCGCGTCGAAACTCATCTTGATGCTTGTGTGGTGCGATCACAAATTGAAATGACCTACTGTAATGATTTCGAGGTCTATTTATAGGGACTTCAAAGGGCATGCAGCCTGTAATGGCACTGATTGCCCAATTTACACATTGGCGCACAAGACCCTTTGTAAGTCCCGTTATCCACCAGACACCTTCTAGCTGCCACTGATGATGTACGTGCTGGGTAGACGCTCTGCTATGTCTGTTCATGCAAATGTGGGTACACTTTGGCGCAGAATGAATAGCAAGTGCTGGTACACAAGGACGCCATTAGCCGTGCTAGCCCTTGGGTTGTGGGTACCCCATGACGCCGTTCTTTAACTATAATATGATCTCTCAGCACTTATTTCACTCTTGCATGAAGAGCATATTACGAGTGGCAGTTAAATACAGCTCATTTCAAGCTCCCACTGTTACTTTTTCGATAACAGATAGCGTGACAATCTCGAAATCATCAGGTGGGAGAGATAGAACTATATTTTGCTTATGATAATTATTTTTTGTTGATACAAAAGTCCCGGGTTTGAATCCCGTGTGAATGACTGAGTATAATTTTCCTAGCAAGAGCTGAAACACAACAAGGTTATTTGGCTTGAGGCGCATTCAGAGGACTTTGACACCCGTGACTTTCTTGTCACTCATATAGTTATGGTGGGTTCGAATCTCGCGTGGGTGATTTTCTACTCTCCCAAAATGTTGGTACACAACCCTCCATGGACTTAGGACGCAAATGTGTTGAGGTCGGGGATTGCTAGATACCGTTCAACAATCTTAGTGCTAGGGCTTTAGGTTTGAATTTCTGTTTGCTGTCACGAAAACACCTTGTTGGTGGCTAAGTAATAGCTTTGGTTTCCACATTCGATGAGCTCAAGAGGTCGAGTGCCATATAATGGGACAATGCGGAGTTAATGAGTCTGTATTGGGATCGATGCAATTAACAACATGGCCTAGGGTTAAAAACAGATGTTTAAATTTGATATTTTTGAGTCCATGAACTTTGGGATTGGTGGGGGGGAAAATAAAAAGGAAAGTAGAAGAGGGTGACATGACGAGCTGATGGGAAAGTGAAAGGCAGTCCAACAGGGAGCAGTTGTTCATTCTTCGCTCAGCCGGCATCAGAAGAGCTTCGTGCTCCACGCTTGACACCGTGGACCCAATGCTAATAAAAAACTCCAACACCTCAATTATAGCCAGTAATTAATTATCAATAATTAATTAACAATTATTAATAATTAATCATCAAGAACCAACATGTCCATGGTGGTAGGTGAGGGGGTTGTAGTGGAGGAAATTTTCAACCAATGAGCACAAATAAAAAATACATGTACCAACATGTTTGGAACAAGAACCAACATGTCTAAAGAGGGGGAGGGGGAGTAGCGGAGGGGGAAATAGCGGTAAATCAAACGGATGTGGAAAGTAGGTTAATGAACTCTCAAAATCGGGGTCAAAGGTCAAACTGGAACGAGGGGTCGTGCTATGTAGTAGCACGTGAATATAACCAAAAAACGAGTGAAGCTACTTAGCTGAGAGTAACACGTAAATATAACCAAGAAACGAGCGAAGCCACTTAGCAGGCAGTAACACATTAATATAACCAAGAAACGAGTGAAGATACTTATCTGGCAGTAACACGTGAATATAACCAAGAAATGAGCGAAGCTACTTATCTGGCAGTAACACGTGATTATAAACAAGAAATTAGCGAAGCCACTTAGCAGGCAGTAACACGTGAATATAACCAAGAAACGAGAGTAGCTATGTAGCTGGCAGTAA
>CABFOV010008056.1:0-25227 GCA_902141375.1 Timema poppense
GTTTCTTCAGCGGCTGCCAATTACACTCTTGATCGTGAATACACGGCGAGGACTTACCCGTAAAATGTTAGGATAAGGTTTAAGGCGGGTCACGGATATGTAATTTGTTTGAAAGTTCCGAGGAGTTCATTATTTAAGATCCCCGTGGCAGAAACTCTCGAGGAAAAAAAACTACTAGTACAGGGTGACCAGACATAGTCCCTTTTCCGGACATATTCTACATTTCAAACTTATGTCCGGTATCCGGGTAAAGGAATTTTAAAAACTTTAAAATACCCTACATTTTGAGAAAATAAATAAATTGGTCATTTTTTGGTGTGTATTTGCTCTCAAAATAAACTCGCATTCAGAAATCCTGCCGTAAGATGGCATTTCAGTTATTACTAGCAGTCTTCGAGCGTTTTCTTTAGAAAACTCGCCACGCCCACATGGTGCTTACGTGCTCACGTTCTATTGGCTGCGTGTATGGTGCCAGGCAACCAATCACAACTTGCATTCTAATTATTCACCGTTCTTTCTGTAGATTGCGTTTATCCCTCTGTTCCTGACGGTATGTTGTCTGTGGATGTGTCCATTATATGTTTAAAAATTTCCTAAACGTAAATATCAATTTAGTGATACTTTATCTAGTAAATACAAACCATTTAAACCAGGTAGAGATGAATATGATGAATATGAATATTGAATTTGTTGTCATTATTAATAACTATTTTTACTAAGACTGATTTTACTTTTTGTAGGGACACAAGATTTGAAAGTTCATCGGCAGTCCCAGAAATGCAAAAGAAACATTCTACTTAAGCACTAAATAAGCTGGGTATTAATGATAAATGTGTAGTATTTGCTGCCGATACGTACTAATAAAATAAATTTTGGAGGGCTTTAAAAGGCTGAGAGTAAAAATATTTTCGCTCAGTTAAAGAAATGTGTCAACAAAAATTTAATTGGTGTAGGTTTCCCAGCACATAATCTTCATAATGTATTTAAACTCGGGGTTGACAGTTTTTAGGTTGATTTGGAGAGAATTGTCATGAAATTGTATAATTATTTGTCTATACATACAGTAAGAACGAAACAGTTCAAAGAGTATTGTGAACTTGTCAATGTAAGCTGCAAGCAATTACTGCCCCATTCTAAAACTAGGTGACTATCTCTGTTTCCAACCATACATAGTGTACTTGAGATGTATGAAGCTTTGAAATAATATTTTTTTTTATCTTCCTAGACCTCCTAAAATCCTGAAAGGTTTTTTTTGTCAAGATTAGGTAAGGCCTATTTGTGGCACTTAGACTCTTTAATGTCTGTTTTTCACGACAACATCAAAGAAATACAAAAAGAAAGAACTTATATAATTGATGTAATATAAAATGTATCTTCCCAGCTAGAGAACGGGTAGGAATGTTCATTTATTTCACTTAAGACCAAAGAGTTGTTGTCATGTGCTTGGGAAGAAGGATTTGATAGCGAATATTATATTGTTTTGTTGAGTAAGCAATGTCTTTGTACAGGGAATGCCATGATTATTTAAAGAAATTGAGTGTCTCATTTGCAGATTTTAAATAGATTGAATTGAAAGGAAGGATGTAGAAATGTCTGTAGTGTATTTAAATCAAAGAGGGTTAATGAGTGGGGATGTGAAATTTTGTGACCAATTGTATAATTTAAACATGTATATGGACTACCTCATGTCAGACCTTGTAAATTTGTTATGTATTGATAAGCGGGTTAAGTATTTTGAGAATAAGAAACATGATGAATGTCATTCAGAAATACCGAATATGGTAAAATATTGTTATTCATTACCAGGACATAATACGAATGTTGAGAGGGTGTTTACTTTAATCTCTTCACAATGGATAAATGAGAGCAATAAGTTGGATGTAGATTCAGTAAAGGGTTTATTGTTGGTGAAGAATAATTTTAAACATATAACTGTTCTAAATTATATAAGTATATTTTAAGCCAATAAGGTATTTTATAAAGATTAGTTCATCAGAAAAATATTTTTAAACGATCAATTAAAAACATTACGTGATTTTGTACACGTACATTTTGAACTTTTATTTTGTAACGTCCTACATTTTGAGTCTCCTTGTCCTCCTCTTCGTCAAAGGAATCTGGTCCACCTATACGAGTAGTATTCTTGTACTAGTTTGGTTCAGAACTTAGTAAGATGTTTTTATTACTATTCGGTAAGCCACAAATTTGTAAACGTCTCCATATTTTGACAGACCTATTCTCCCCCAGTGGGCCATTTTCAATATGTATTGACATAACTTATTATTATTAAGGTGAGAAGGAAGGGAACGCGAGTTGAGGTCATTTGGCTACTTTTGTAGATTTCCCGACAGTAAAAGTGTTTGACCAAAGTAATATTTTCCTTTTATTTAAAATGTTTCATAAAAAAATTCCACCATCCTCATGACTTAAGCCCGAACACTGATAGCATACCATATATTTTTAGTTCATAACATACAATGGTATTAAGTATATAAATTGTTTATGAGCCCCTTTTTGTGTTTTAGCAACATGTCTTACTACCCATTCGGGCTTATGTAATAATTATGGGCTTGGCATGGTGAAGGTTGAATTTAGAGGAAGTTTACCCACATTTGCGTTGAGAGCGTGAGAAATTATTTAGTAAAAACCACCCTCAGTACACCCAACCATGATCGAACCACGATCTCCCCTTCATCGGCAGTCTAATCAATTGCAAGAGTAGTGCCCTAAATAAGGCGCCCACCCAATAGGGTGATCCCCTTGTTGTATAAATATAGATTTTATATCTCATTCTTTGTCATTTTGGAATTCTAGGCAATATTTTCTTGGGTTGTTTCATTTTTATTAGGCTAATTTTTAAAGAATATTTGAGTAATTTTTAAGTAATTTTAAGGCAGTCATGTTGAATAAGTTTAAATACTATCGCTATTTTATAAATGCATACATATTTTCTGCACACATTTGTCTGATTTAGAGGATAATGTTGGCTTATATAGATGTAAAATGCACATTCCTTGTGATACACTGCAACTATAGGTTGGAAAGGATTGTGTTGGGAGGGGATAGATATTATTTCTGAAGCATATATTTGTAAATCAATATTATATTTAACAGAATAGTTATTAAAAGTTTTCTTATTGATATGTATATTTTGTTTTACATTAATTTTGTAGCGTGTGTGTTTGAATTGATAGAGTACATTTACGAACTATTTTTTTAAAGTTTTTTTTTTGAAAATTTGAATAAGTTTTTAGAATTATTATGTCATTTTATGAAACACCTTTTTATTTCTGACCGTTAGTTTTTTCGCTTTCCATATCCCACTTTAAGAAAAATGGTTTACGTATAGAAAAAACCCGCTGCGGACGCAAACATTAGTAACGATAAAAAAAGGAATGTTGAAAGTATTATTTGGCAGTAAATGTAACTGCACTTGCGTAGAGGAAGAGTGGGAAACCACGTGTGATAAAACACCCTCAATATGTTTGGCCAGAATTCGAACCCTGGTGTTTCAGTCACTGGAAATCAAGTCAACGAGAAGTGACGCGTTAGACCTTGCGATCACTGATGCGGGTGTTACGCATAATTGTTTTGAATGAAGTTTATTGTGGTTAAAAGGCTATGAAATACAGAATAGCTGATTTTTATGCAAAGGAAACATATAAAATTGATTTTATAATGAAGTTATTTTATCTTGGTAATATCGTTTTAAGAGTTGACTATGTATTTTAAATATTTTAATATAAACAGTTTAATACAACATTTATGTGCGTTGTTAGTTTTAAAGATACATTTCAAATTATGCTTGGGTCAAATTTAATGGGAAAATGAATATCTTCTGCTCAAGCTTACTCTAAAGTGAATCCGTATTAGTGTGGAGATAATATGCAGAAACTCTACCAGATAGCTTGATCAAGATTCGAACCTTGACCTCTCCTTCACCAGAAATCTGGAATATTATCAACCTTACGCCTTGGGCCACATTCCCAAAGTTATTGTAAGTGGGATCTTAACGGGTTTTTTATTCTTGGTTAGCGTATAACCCGAACGGGGGGTAAAACGTGGTGCTAAGTATTATTTATTCTTAGTTGAATTTAAAAAAGACAAGTTGACCCAAGGAGAACAACCATTATTATCAGAAGCACAAATAAAATAAAACAGATATGAAAGGTAAGAAATTTGAGAAAGTATGGTCGAGGAAGAGATAATTATTGAACAATGTAATGGCAAGTGTCATAAATAAAGACGAGAGTCTAAAATTATCTCGTAGCTAGTTAACTTCTTCCTTGTCATATACTTCCAGAGGAGGTACACTGAATCTCTCCACCCGCAACAAAGCAATAAAGTTAGTTTAGTCATGTGTATTGACGATTGGATGTGTGCCTGAATTTCTGCTTTGGGGCTACACGCATTATTATTAATTTGACCTTCATTAATTATTATTATCATCATCATTAGGTGTTTCACCTTACAACAGGTCAATTTCTTTTGTCCGTGAACTTAGACCGCTAATCCACCCTGTCTTTTTCCTTCTTCTTGAGCTCCCAGAGTTTTATTATTTCCCTCCGATCATCCAATATTTGAATCCTCCTCCTTCCTAAGCTCCTCTTTCCCTAAANTTATACGTCTTAGTGCAGAAGACAGTTCTTCCTAAGGATCTTTCCAATCCGGTCTGCTTCGTACCGAAGAATCACATCCAAAATGCTCTCATCTCACCTAATCTTCCTAGGTTTTCTTCATTTGTTCCCCTGTTTGTCCACCTGATCTTTTAGAATCTTCTCCAGCACCACATTTCAAAGGTCTCCAAGTATTAATTTTCCATCTTCATAAGAGTCCAAGTTTCTGCCCCATACAGTGCGATGCTTCAAATGTAGCATGCCATCAGTTTCGTCCTCAGTTACAAGCTCAACTTGCTGGTCAGCAGTAACCTCTTCTTATTGAAAGTTTAAATTGCCATGACGATCCTCGACCTTATTTCCTTGGTGTAGTAAGCATCCTTTTCATCAGAATTAAAATGTAATTGAGCTGCTCTATGTTTTCCAACCACTGGTTTTAAATTTGAATTTACAGCTGCTCTTCATTTTTTGAAATCCCCATTACTTTTGACTTCTCCTTTTTTATTTCCATGCAATATCTTCTCCATATCTCCACCAGCCAGTTCATCATTTCCTACAACTCTTCTTTATTTTTGGCCCGTGTTTGATTCACGGATGGCACCATGGGTGTTTATTCCAAAAGGGGAATGATCCCAAAGGCTACCAAGGTCTTGTTAAATGAACTTAAGTTACCGGTAGTTTGAAAGTTTTCATTGGTTCCACACCCTCAGTTTAACTATAAACATCACCTCATCTCAATGGGACAAGGAAATATCCTCCACGTAAAGTATTTACGATTAATACGCTCGGGCGTCCTCTGGGCAAAGGTACATTAGTGTTTGCTAATCTTCCTACAAACTGGGTTATTAGTGAGAGATAAGTAAATTTGCCATGGGAGTATCTGACAGCTATATGAAGACGTAAAAACTGTTTAGGTTTGTCATGAGGCTTTGTTTACTTGTTTAACTTAAGATAAAGTTTAAAATATTTTCAAGGACTCCTAGTGAGATGTTATTTGATTTGGATTTGAAACATTTTCAAAATAAAATATTCGACTTGGATTAGATTCAAAATTTTATTTTTAGTATGATATTCGATTCGGATTTGACTCGAAATAGAAAATCATGGATTCGCACAAGCTCATAAGATATATATTTATATTATATATAATCATAAACATCATATAGTATACATTTTATATTATATATAATCACTATAGTGGAGTAGGAATGAGAAAGGTAAAATCTTAGCTAGAATGTACTCGCATTTGTGCGTGTAGGAGTGAAAAATCATTTAGGAAAAATGTGACACCCTTGGTACACCATGACAGGATTCAAACTCCAACCTCCCCATTACGGTAAAACCATAGTAGATGAGTTTTACACTTAATCCTCGTGCCCACTCGTGCGCGTAGCTCATATTTATTGGACGTACCAATTAAAATAATAAAAGCTACACTTTCTTGATGACACGCTTCTTAAACTAACGTGAGTCCATCATGAAACCTGTTTATTTTATACCCACAATCTACTTGGTAGACTTGCAGCTTTATTTAACACGCCACGTGAGATTTACATTTTATTCTCCCCGTAACTGTATGCAGGATATGGCTAGGTAGTTACTAGTATAGATACTTCTTTAAAACACGTGGTTTCCTGGCATGTGGGGACGAAGCAATAAGATTTCTTTCCTTATCTTATAAAGTCTCAGGTACAAGTTGAAGGGTTTCAAATCAATTAGCAAGTTTCCAGTGTAAAGTACATTTGGTTGAGGGAGTCACTCTCGTGTTAGACTGGTGATGACTGGGAGATTAGGGTTCAAATACCAGTCAGGTCTACTTAGGGGCGTTTTCCATAAATTTGTTCCCACTCTCCTTCCAGGGAAATCCTGTTAGATTACCTCTAAATTCTTCCTTCCCTATCCCTACCCCAATAGATTAATAAATTATCGTGTACAAACTAAACATGTAGTAAGTCACGGTAGTTAAAAAAATAACAGTTTTAATGACGGGAAATGTATGTCATGGTGATGTTGCATTTTTCTGTCATCAGGCTGTCCCTGCAAAAGATCTACTACGCTGCCAGTGGTCTCTGATTATATCCGGAAAAGCAACCTGTGGTACCATTACCTCCGGTGCTTAGTGGCCTATTTATTAAAGGTATGAACAAATAATTGACCGAGCATGGTGAGGTCCTGTTTTAACTTGAGAATTTGGCAACTCGTCTGTTGGTCTTGATGTTTCTTTCAATATAACAGCCATATTTGTGGACTAATTTTAACGATATTTGCCAATAAAAATATTTTAACTTAGGCTGAACACCGCATGTACAGTAAGTCTTATATAGTTTTTCAACCATTTAAATATGGCGGCCACTAAAATATTATTTTTTATTTTTATATGATAGTACATTTAAAGTGATTTTTGTTTGAAATTCTAAGCATTCAATTGAGTACCTCGACGCAGGCATGTCAAATTTGCGGCCCGATTCATGATTCTGTGTGGCCCACAGACTTTTCGATAAACCAACAAACGACTTGCTCCAATTCGTCTTTTTATAAACCTTGTAGAAATACAACATTTGAGATTATGACAATTGAAAATTAGTCATTATTTGGTGAAATGTAGCAAGTGAGGTTGGTGTACCACATTTAATTCATTACTCACCAAAGATCAATTATTAAAAATATTAAAATTTGCCCACCAAATGTGAACAATATTTGTAAGCACCCAAGTGTGCCTTTGCTCATTAAAAGGACCAAACACCCGGGTGATCACATTTACTGTTACGAGTTTGTCATTTATATTTTGAAAGTGACTTCACTCACGCACTTGATGCTAATATAAAGTTTCAAATTGTTGATAAAAAAAAAGTCCTAAAATTTCACGTAATCTTAGTTTTATTTTTGTCATAAAAAGGGTTTTAAAATCGAGATTTTTCTATTTAAGGTGGTGACAATATTGAATTTTCTGAAATGCGACCCCCTCATTATTTTCAATGTTCAAAGTGGCCCTTATCGTTAAACAAGTTTGACACACCTGACCTAGAACATAACTGATTTTCTAATTATGACATATATATTGTAATACTCACGTATTAAACCACGTCAACAGTGGTTATTATCTTTAAAGTTTAATATAAAGTACTATTTAATGTAGTAATAAACTTTTTATTTCTAACTTGATCATCAAGGAAAAATATTGACTTGAAATTCAAGAAGAATTTTTAGGAGCTATTTCAAATTTAATTTCAAAGAGAAATGTTAATAATGTGTAATGATAAGAAATGAGAGCTTTTCATGATGTATTTAGATTTTTTTTTTTTTTGCATGTACAGTACGGAGCGAGGTCTACTTTTCACAGAACTTCTGGCTTAATAATGACTTTCTACAAGCTAGCCTAGTTTGAAATATTTTATTTTACACAATCCTAGGGCCCTTATTAGCGCTTTTAAGTAACATGTTTTATGTATTTTTATCCAAATATTCATAATTACAATTATTTTGTACTCTCGTTAGCGTTTTCTCTTTTTTACGTACACTATGCAAATTCATTTAAACTAAGGGGTACGTGAAATTTGTAAATTTTTTCTTAGCTAAAGGTGTGTACAGTAGCCCCTTGGCTTCTTTGGTACTGACTGACAGCTCACAGCTGACAGCTAAAAGCTTTGAAAATTTACCAGACCAAATTATGTATCCCTACGCCAAATCATATGATCTGCAAAAACATATTTGTTTAGCAGCTGTCACTTCTGACGGTAAAATTTAAGTATATACCTAAATGTTGACTGTCAGAAGTCAGCTGTGAGCTGTCAGTCAGCACCAAAGAATCCACGGGACTACTGTAGATTTGTGTGGTCTAATATGCAAAACATATGGCTAATTATGCCTGAAGAAGTCTTTTAATCAAAGTTACATAGAACTAATTCCTAAGGTTCTTTTAACCCCGTCTTGCCACCCATCCGGTTTATGCACATATAATTTTGTTGGTGGGGAAGTGATGAAGAAAGTAGTGTTATAAGAGAATGCATTCACATTTGCGTGGAACTAGAGTGGAAAATAATTTAGGAAATAAAAATAGTACGCTAAGCCATGATTTAAATCCCAAATGTAAAATGATTGAAAACTACTTTTCAATGGTGAATAAAATAATATATTTGATTTAGGACCTTTTGGTTTCTCATCTCGTCTTTTGGCCCATGTACGCGGGCTGTTTTCTTACTTAATATAATACTGAAACCTATACTGGAATAATGACGGTATCTATCACGAGTTAATCGGTATTGTAGCTACGAGATTTATGATACGCATTCACATGCTCATGATGTCTGTACTTGTTTTGTGAGTTGTTAATTTTGCCAACTAACATAAGATTCCTTTCAGAAAAGGGTTAGCATATTTATCAGTTAAAAATATAATGCATTTTTTAAAAAGGCTGGTATATTTTTAAAACTATAAACATATATTTACAATTAATTTATTTAAAACTACTGCACTAAAACATATGTTTTCAAACCAATGATACTTCGTTTTACTTTTGTTATATAGACAAGAAAATCACTGTTAAAGTTTCTGATGTAAGACAACCTATATCACTTCTGCAGCTGCGTCTGTACTTAAACTTGGTTAAAAAATATGTATGACCTGCACTACTACCAAATTACGAACAATTTTATAAGATAGATATTTGTTTTGCTAATATTTGTCAAGAAAATTGTCACACACACACACGCTAATAGTTCACGTGTACTGAATTAAGTACTGAAAAATCGCAAGTGTTTACGGGGTAAGAGAATAGAATTAAACAATACAAAATACTGGTAACCTCCCCCCGCCCCACTGTCCCAGCCACAATCCTCATTAAATCATTATTTATAAATTTGTCATTGAAACTAATCAAATTAATTGAAATGTAAAATTGTTTTATTATATTTTTAATATTTTTTTTACTGTGTCCTACCCAATAAGGCTATACGCATACATGTTAAGTATTATAATAGGGCAAAGATTTATCTGATTACCAAACCCTTACTTCACCTCTGACAAGACATCTTGTGAATGTGGGAAGTGCCAGGTCTCCACCGTGGTTCGGATTCCACGTTAAACTGCAGGTCCTTCATTTTATCTCACAAGCAGCCTACCATTACACATTTAGCGTAAGTGCGTATAACCCGAACGGGTAGTAAGACGCGGTGCTAATAATAATAATAATTATTATTAATTTATTATTATTATTATAGGATAAGAATTAGGTATTATAATCTTAGAGTAAATGTGCCTACATGCACGTGAATGGAGAGTGGAAGAACATTTTGTAAACAAAAAATTGAACAGCTGGCTTAGATTCATATTATGATGAGCCTGGAATTCATACCACGTGCCCAATTATGCGGATAATATCCGTTATCAAATCAATTTATAATAAATAACTAACAAACAATTGATCTCAGTTTTTTAGACCAGAGCTCTTACTTCTTTATTCAAGTATCTCCTCGATCGTCCTCATTAGGCTCATTTGAGTTCGTTACAAATCTACTGCTTTAAAGAAAATTCTGTAATGACCTGGGATCAAGCCCGGAACCTCTAGCTCTGTAACCAGGAACTCTGACGAGTGATAACTAGACCACAGAGGTAGTCTCAAAACAACTAAAACATTCCTAAAATATCTTAACATTTTCCTTTTTGGTCTTGCTAAAAAATATTATTTGCCTTAAGAAAGAGAGATTTTTGTTTCTAACAATTTTCTTTGAGCTCAGAACTGCGGCATTTCGAGTGAAAATTATTTTAGATAAAGAAATATAATTTCAAATTATGTTTTTAAATTATAAAATTTAAAATATTAAGCTTATAGACCTATATTTACATACTGATATAGATAAATTATATTTTTACAATAATCATATCTTAAAATATCAAACTATTTCATTAATTCCGAGGGATTAATGAAATTGATAAACCAGTCTCAATGCTCGGGTAGACGGCTCCATTAAAACCTATAACTAATTTTGTATTGGTCAAATGAGATTGCAAAGATATATTTAATGGGTTTGTGTCGAAATTTTATTTTAAATCATCGGTAAAATCTAAAAACATGAGTTTACCATCTAAAAATTAAGTAATATAGAGAACGGTGAGAAACAATAAAACATTTAATTTTATTGTTAGTATTAACGTTCATTTACAAAACACATTCTACAACAAACACGATTTACAAACTATATTTTTTATCTATAGCTGCTCCAAGTCTTAGAATTCATCCAGGCTATCTGCGTATGATAGGGTAGGAATACCCACATACCTTCACTGAATGGGGCACTAAATAAGGTAGGTAGGTAACCCGTATATTCACAATAAATGGGGTAAGTATACCCACATACTCACACTAATTGTGGTAGGTAAATCCCCAATTTACAATAAATGGAGCATGTATAAACGCATTTGAATGAAGTGATAGTGGGAAACCATTTAATACAAAAACACTTCGTCCCACCAAACCTGGTATCGAACTTCAAACAACCTCTCCGTCACCTGCAAAGCAAACAAGGCGAGACCGGTGCGATTGTCCTCATGCCCTCCCCGGTGAGATTTTGATACAGTTAATGCTTCTATATATCTGTGGGGGTGGTAACTGAAATACCGGCCAGAGAAAACCGATCACTCACTCACCTACCTCTTTGTCGGTCCTAAAATTACACCAAGAAACAGGTTCGCGAATATATCGCTGGGATCTTTATTTAGACCTGCATTCCGTGGGAGGGAAGACATCCACCTGCTTACTGGACCAAAAAACATAGAATAAAATATAAGCACAGCCATTTAGCTGGTAATGAACTGATCAAGAGTGAGATGGAAAATAAAATAGAGTTTTGTGTTAAGACATGGCTTGAGCAGATTGGAGACAAGACTGATCGCTGAACCTTGGAAAAAAATATAATAAATAACAAGAACAACCATTTAGCTTGTAATGAACTGATCAAGAGAGGATAGATAAGAAAATAAAGTGGTGGGACCTTTTTTTTTAAAAAAAATCTGCGTTGCTACCCGTTCGGGCTGTAGTCATTCATGTGAAGGTGGAAATCAACTTAGGCTATGGACACTTCAATATTGTAACATATCTAAATTAAATTGAACATACTGTAGTTGAAAAATTACACCTTTACCCAAGGGTTCCGGGTTCAATTCCCGTGTCCAGGTATCATTTTTCAACTATATTCAATATGATCGAAAGGTTTAAGCATCTAAATACACTAATTGAGTAGAAAGAAATAATGTTTTGAGGTGTATCCTCTTTTGGGTGTATGGAGAGTGTGAAACCTTATTTTAAACACTTTCAGTACACCAGCAAGAATAGAAGTACAGGGAGTACATGAGATAGTAGAGGAAGCGAGGCTGAGATGGTATGGCCATGTAATGAGAATGGAAAAGAAGAGAATACCAAAGAGAATGATGAAGATGAAGTATGTAGAATAAAGACCTTAAGAGAGAACATGAAGGAGATGGTAAGAATATATAAAAAAAAGTGTGCAAGCTAGAGGAGAAGAATGCACGTGACTAAAGGAGGAAAAATGGTGGAAGGATAGAGGAAGATGGAGGCATTTTACTAAACGGACCTGGCCACAAACTGGAAACAGTTGATGATAGTGATGATGATCCCATCCTAGATTCAATCCCAAACCTCCTAGTGACTGACAAACCAGACTAGATGAACTTGGCATGCGCTCTAATGTGGGCTGTGGGGACATGACAGGCTCAGATATGATGCACAGATATAAAAGGCAAGTTGGCTCACTGGACAATAAAAACACAGTAAAAAGTAAGATACCACGCGCTAATGGTTTAATAAATTGCACTATATTTTACTGAGATTCGTGAAAGGAAGTAAAGATACTAAACACAAGCATGACATCAATTAATATGACGCACATTATAAAATATTTACTGTATTTAATTTGTTACTTACATTTCACTTGCCCTGCATATGGGCCATTTTTGCATTTTTGAACAAAGTTGGGGATAAAACGAACTGATGGAGCAGTTCAAACATGCTGCACTGTTTTTAAAAGACGATATAAAACCATATAGCTAATAATATAGAATTACATTCTCATACGAGAAAACAAAAGGATAGCTTTCGTAAGAATTATAGGCTACCTTTACTTCACAGCTAATGCAAGTATTTAGATACAGTCAGTTTAATAAAATAGTATACAATCAAGTGATTTAACTTGGGACATGGCCCGCTTCAGTGGCCAAACTATCTAAGGCATCACTCTCATGTTCATACTGACCTGCTGATGACAGAGAGATTGGGGTTCGAATCACGGTCAGGTCTAACGAGGGTGTTTTTTCCTAAATAGTTTCCCACTCTTCTTCTACGTAAGTGCTGTTAGATTACCTCTAAAATGCTTCTTTCCTCGTTCTTACCAGATTAGAATAATTATCATATTCGCATGTGACCTGACTGAACTGGTAGTAAAATGCAGTGATGAAGAACTAGGGACATGAAAAAGTATCAATACTTTTCTAGCATCGATATTTTCCAATCGCTACTAATATTTTTTCATCCCATAATTTTACCCATAAGAATACTAACACTCTGGTGTAAGAATGATATTTTTTTTATCACCACGTTTTACTACCTGTTCAGGCCATAAGCAAGAAATAGTATCTAAATAAACAATATTTTAGTTATAATTTATGTACGTGTGTTAGTAATATAATACATTTAAGCTTACATTCTGATATCCTATAGCTATTGTTTCTTTGTTCAAAAATGAGCTAGACACATAACTAGATTCTAATTTATAATATTATGATTATTTAACTTTTAGCTTTAGGGATTTAATATAACCCATGACCAATTCAATCGTAACTTAAAAGTGTTATTTATTGTTACTATAAGAGTAAAATATTTATAAGAATTATTATTATTATTATTATTATTAGCACAGCGTCTTACTACCCGTTCGGGCTATACGCACTTACGCTAATGTGTAATGGTAGGGTGATTGTGAGATGAAATTAAGTACCTACAGTTTAACGTGGAATCCGAACCACGGTGGAGGCCTGGCATTCCCCACATTCACAAGATGTCTTGTCAAAGGTGAAGGAGGGGTTTGGTAATCAGATAAATCTGTGCCGGGACCGAGGATTGAACCCCGGCTGCCAGCACAAAGGTCTGACACCTTACCCCTAGACCAGCAGGTCACCCATTTATAAGAATATAGGGGGAAAAAATTAATATCTTCGTATCTAAAATTATTACAAACATGGTATTCGGAGGAAATTTTCTACTTGTTCTTTTGGTACCCCTACCTAGTGCTATCGATACTTTTATTTCGATTCCACATACCTAGATTTAAAAAATGTTCTAAAAATGTTCAATAAAAATATAATTACCACCTTGACTGGATACGAATAGAATGTGCCCTATTCTAGACAAGGAGGCTGGCGTAAGAACTATTACCAAATTAACAATAACCTGCCAAACCCTTCCTTCATCTCTGACAAGACTTGTATTAATCACAACTTGTAAATGTGGGGAATGTTAGGCCTTCGCCGTGG
This sequence comes from Timema poppense, assembly GCA_902141375.1. Classification (NCBI taxonomy): domain Eukaryota; kingdom Metazoa; phylum Arthropoda; class Insecta; order Phasmatodea; family Timematidae; genus Timema; species Timema poppense. Next base: position 14,157 of record CABFOV010008056.1, read on the forward strand.
TTCGGATTACACGTTAAACTGTAGGTCCTCCATTTCATCTCACATTCACCCTACCATTACACATTAGCGTAAGTGCGTATAACCCGAACGGGTAGTAAGACGCGGTGCTAATAATAATAATAATAATAATAATAATAATAATAATAATAATAATAATGATAATAATAATCTGTATCTTAGTGTAGTCATCCATTCTTATACCAGGTGAATAACGTTTCAGTGTATCTTACTTACCCTTCCTACCCTTTTACCATGGACTGTTAAGCTGTTGGGTATACTCCGTTTAACCTGAGCAATAAACTTAACTCTGTACAAATCTTGAAAATTTTTGTGCAATTTTCTAAGATTATTGATAAATATTATCTCAAAAACTCTAGTTCTTATTCTGTTTAAGTGCTGATTTTAGTCTTGGCCCGATGTAAATTAATGCAACGTTTAATGTGATTGGGAGACTATAAGTGCGATAACGACAACGTGTTTTTCCTCGTAGAAATATAGATGGTACGATGCAATAACACATACTTTATCAAATAGCTTTTATATTATTAGTTTTTGTAATTAAATTTTCAAGTTATTAAACTACCTCCAATGATTTTACAAAAACGAACAAAATTTATATTTACTAAGTAAATTACTTCCAAGATAACCATTTTAAACAAAATTGTTATAGGTTTTTTTTAATGTTTCCGAACATCATAAATTCATCATCTGCCCTTAAATCAATTGTTCTATTAAAAACAAGCATACATTTTTATTTATAACGTAAAATAATTATCAGTTATACAATTTGAACAAAATTGTTGGAGCTTTTTTTCTCTCTAAATCTCGTATTTTTAAAATCCATTCTTAAGTAAGATATCATTAGTTTTAAGACTAGAATCAAAATCACGATATCTTTTCTTGGGGCATGGACATATAACATTCAAATAAAAATTTGAATAAAATTTAATAAAACCTCAGTACAGACATAATAATCATTGTAAGACAAACTTTTATGAGTTTTGGGAGCATGTAAAACATAGTTTATTTCGAGATAAAAATAATGATTCACGTTTACAACTCTTTCTTTGTATGAGAAAGTAGACAAACATTAATCACAACTTCACCACAGATATCGAGCCTATTATGATTCATCTATAAGCACTTGATCATCCATCTTTAAGGACGTTGTCTACCTGTGATGTCACGGCATGTCAAGATAGAATTTCTCAATGTTAACGAATTTACGTTTTACTCAGAGAGTTTTAAAAATATTATGTTAAAATAAAAACCATAAATTCTTAAATAATTCTATAAACTGTCCTACAGTACTACAAAATTATTTTTTTGATCTTGAAGTAGTTTTTTTGTGAGTGTATTTTTATAAATTCTCCACAACTTAGGCTATTTGTCTTGGTCAATGAAAATGGCCTGTAAGAGTCTTCCTGCCAAGATTTAGATTAAAAAATCCCGTGAAAACATATGCCTATGTGATGACACACACCTCCATTGGATTAAAAGAACAAGTACATGGCATACAATAATTTATTTAACAGATAATAGGTTACATATAAATGAAGTTACTCATTAGTGAGTTTCGTGATGTATTCTCTGAGTATACAACATAAAACAATAAATAGAGCAGTAGTAAAGAAGGTAATCTTTGATGAACAACATATCAGGCTGGTCACAAATAGCCTTATTAAGTTAATACTTATTAATGGAGTTTTATGAGGTAATATTAGAATCAAGATAATAAACAAAACTAGACGGTCAATATAGAGAAGTGAAAACCTAAAAGGGAAAAAATATTACTTGCTTAGTATCAAAGGTTTTAAACTAGCACCTAAAAATCAGCAATAAGTTAGCTTATTTATCTTAATTCTTATAAAAGACAAGGCTGTAAGTAGATAGCCACCAAAAGTCTATTCACTATACCATTAACTTGAATGAAAACTCACATAGCTCTAATTCTCCTATATATACATATATCCTGGGGACTGGTCAACTACCCTCATAATGTTACTAGCCCCTATGAATTCGACCTATATACTGCAAGAACGTCAATACCACTGGTAGGGGCAGCAAACAGTATCCCATACACTAGGGATAAATATTTTCCAACTAGGACAGCACTGACAAAATCATAACTTCTCTTAATACCCCCTTATCAAAACTTGAAAGAAATGTATATATTAGAAAGCGGATGCGTTCTTTCGAAGTATCTTAAGGAACCAGTCTAAGTGGTTTTAAATACACACATTTACAAGTGCCTCGAGAGGCCACGCTTGAACATATCTGGCAAATAGGTAAAAGAGGGAATGTTCATAAACAAAGAGAATACGAGGAAATCGAATCGGGCAAAGGCCTAATTAGGGCCTGAACTCCTAATAGCTAACTCCAAATTTCCTGGTGCTGACGTTCCCCGAGTAAAAACGGAGACTGAGAGTCTCATTTTAGTAAAAATACATCTTTACAATAGCTAGGCTTAGTATACAACAAAACAAGCAACAAGGAGTCGTCAAGTGACTAATAAGTAATGGCTGTCATTAGAGCGGTATCCTAAGTTAGTTAGCTGTGTCTACACAATATACAGTCAACTGTTCATCCCAATAGCACTAGCCCACTCATGAAGCGGCATGAAGCCGAACAGGTCTAACTAGATCGACAAGGTGTACACCGCCATAACAAACAAGTTTTGTTCGGAGGGAACTAAATGGCCCGCAGTTATGCTATAGATATACTTAGACATAAATAACTATTAAATATCAATAATAATCTAAACAAAATGCATATGTAGCTGATTCGCTAAGTGACGGATTACTACATAGCAAATAAAGTAAACTTCTTGGCTAGAGTAAACTAATCATTGTCAGAATGTGATTAGTAGGTATAATCCTATAATCCCTACAGGGATTGTAATATTTGTGCGCTAATTAACGGATCATCTCTCTAAGACAAGTAGACAGACCACGTAGTTCTCTGGTTGAATTTCCTCCAAGTGGCGGGATGCTACCTGGCGTTTATCCTGGCCACGGCAGAGTCCAACGCCATATTATCCTGGGCAGATGATACCTCTTGTTGATAGTAATTTAAACGTAGAAACATAAAGCTTTTAATATGTTCTGCTGAGAAATGAATATAGTTCTGTGTCTATTTTAGGCAATACATCATGTTAAATAGGCTCCCCGATTGACACCCCGACTATGATAGGAAGAATAGAGGGGTCAACCAATCACGTCTCGGAGCGACAACGCTCGGAGAGGTGGATGCCTAAAGAGGGTATCGGCGCATGCGCGAAGAGCAGGTGATGAGAGAACCAACTCTAGAAATAATTTATTTCAATATTTTTCCGTGAGTTACCATTCCAGTAGAGTTAAATGTTGCCCATCAACGACGATCACACAAAACACCCACCACATTGGCTAGGCCATGGTAAGTCCAATCCCATCCGCTGTTCTTGCAGAGTCAGTATTTACATGGTTGGAGGTTGAGATAATTAAGAGTGTGGGCTAATTTCAATCAGCCCAGCACACTAGAATAGGAAACAATAAAAAAGTAAATTAAAAAGCAGTCAACGTTTTCAAGGCGCAAATATTAAAGTGACTATATAAACTTGTTAGAGGAATAGGGAAAGGGCTATCAGCACATAGACAAAGGGTTAACTTCTCATTTTCTTCCCTCTCTTTCTATTATGTATTGTACAGTACATTGGCATCTAAATGTCATAGTGCTTAGACTGCTTAGGTGCCTCAAGTTAAGGATGCAACCTACTTCTCAAAATAGCTTCGAAACCTCCACGTAGGCAACGTCGTTAAATTATTATACTTGTTAATTTTTTTTTGTTTGCTCTTTATTTAATCTAGCTAAATATAAGTTTCTGAGATTTACAAATGAATAGCTGTAAACAAGTACAGTATGAAACAACAAAATATAGAAGCATTTACATGTTTGAATAATTTAAGTCTAGCTTTTAACAACTCTACACTTAGTTATATACAAGACCATATAACTTCTACCCGGATCTTTATAGAAATAAACTAAGCTGAAGTTACTAGATACAGCTTCAAGCATTCATAGCATGCCAATATATGTTTTATGTAGCAGTCCCCTGAAATATTTTAATTCATATAGCTGAAAGATTTTCAATGTTGAAAAATCTTGCAATCAATGTCTTTATACTCTAAAATCTTCTGCCTCTGTCAAACCGACTAAGCTACTGCATCTACAGCCTAATTTCCATTGGAAGTGTCTTTTTACCTGACAGCTAACAAATTTATTATATCTATTTTCACGTATTTTGGACGTCAAGTTGTATGATCTAAAGCTAATAAGTTTGAGTGAAAAATCAATAACTTATGTTAGTTAATACCAATAATAACGTAAAACCCCGCTTCGATGGCTGCCTGATCTCAGGCGCTACTCTCGCAGTAGTTTAGACTTCCAATGACGGGGAGAGCTAGGTCCGAATTTCGGTCGGGTAAACTGAGGGAGATTATTTAAAAATTGTTTTCCACTCTCCCTCCAAACAAATGTGGCTACACTTACTATAAAATATAGCAATCCTCGTCAAATAATACATATAATTTAACATAATTTCTTTTAGCACCACGTATTACTTACTACCCGTTCGGTTAATATGTTTATGTATTAATTACAATTATTGTTTTCGGGATAAGAAAGGCTATATTATAGGAAGTGTACTCACATTTTTGTGGAGGGAGAGTGTAAAACCATTTTGGAAAAGTGACCTTCAGTACACCTGATCGAGACTCGAACCTCAATCTCCCAGTCATCTGCAGTCTAGCTTTCTGTGATAGTAGTGCCTTAGACCATAAGGCCACCGAAGTGGGTAACAATATAATTGCATGTGGTACAATATTAGGAGTACACACACGAATGTTTTTGATCTGTTCTTAACAAACCTACCATCTTCGCTCAATATCTCCTCTGGTCATGTAGCGAATAATTTATTGAAAGTATCTCATGTTCACATGTCCGCTATAACAAACAACTGGTTATGGCTACCAGCGATGGATACCGGCTGTTTCAAAACACGCAGCAAACCTTACATACTAACAACGATTCTAGGAATATGGACCAAAAATTTGTACAAGTTCTACTTCCTCGTTTAAAGTGTTTCACAGTCACTTAATATTCGGAACTATTCCAACAAGCCCTAAGCCAAAGGTGTTAATTTTTAATTGATTGCCTTACGAAAACTTTTAGGCATAAGCCAGGGAAGTTTATCGAACCATAGCACGAAAAAAAAACTATATATAATTACATCACGTTTACAATCAAGCGTTTGTAACGACGCCAATTTAACTAACGACTTAATGACTAAATTTAAGTAGAAAATGCCAATTTATCAAACATAGTATGTTTAGAGCTATTTTGTATCAGTTAACTCTATACTAAGGGAACTGTTTTTCTCTTATTTTGGGAGAAATTACTTAAATAAAACTTAAGTCTCGTATTAATTTTTCACAAACTATTTCCCTTATTTTTTAAGTAAATTAAAGTAACTTGAAAGAAGATACATTTACACGGGTAGATATCACGCCAATACACCATCAAATGTTTGTTATAACTTCTCTTCTAAATAAATAAGGTTCTGTCAAAATAATTATATCAGACAAAATAAATTATTATATAATTACATTTGTAATGGCTGGTTGCTTATTCATCGAGGATTGGAAACACATAATTAATACGTGAGAGGTATTATTTTAATAACATAATATGGTACATACATTTGTTTACAAAACCAATAGTTTGTACAGTACATTATATCTGTCTATGGGTATAATACCGTGTTCCTAAGCATTCATAGACCATGTACAGGTTCTATTTAAACTAAATTCTCTATTGAAGCATCGGATACATCTGAACTAGCAATCAGTTTGTCACTGGATGGACTCCGATTCATGCACCAGCCATTCATCCCTACCTGGAATGTGCATGCCATTGTTTGAAAAACCAGTAATATAACAAACAACGTGGACAGCATATACCTTCCAATAATTCCTAGTTACAACTATGATTTATAAATTCTAAATTTTAATACACTCTGTTGGATATGTTGTTCGCCTTTTGGCTCCCAACACATTACTAGTTTCAGTAAGGTTGCTAGTTAATTTCCTTTTTTGATCCGCATCCTATTCCTTTCATTACCTACTCCCATATTTTATATTCTTAATTTATTTACGTCCAATATCAGAATTTTTTAAAAGAAATATGCTTATATAATTAGGTTTAATATGTAAAAACTAAATGTCATGCACATTCACTTGCACCAGTCAGCGATTTAAGAATGTTAGTCTCTGAAAATGCCAAGAAAAAAATGGCCACTTTAATTTATATCTACTGTCTTGGAGTGATTAATTGAAGTGTTTTTAAATATGTCTTAAATAATGGTGTACTAATACTGATATTTATTTTAGAGCGCAATAAATAAAAATACAAATAACTCTTAGGTACACATTTTAGTGGCCGCTTGTTCTAAGGTGTCACACTTGCAGTAGACTAGGGGCGACTAGGGGAGATTGACGTTCGAATCTCGGTTGGGTGTACCAAGGGTGATTTTTCTAAAATTATTTTCCATTCTCCCTTCCTGCAATTGCGGGTGAACTTCCTCTAAATATAAACTTCCTCATCTCTTAAAACCAATAGAGTAATTAGTAGGCCTATATAAACGTATAATAGCCCGAACGAAAAGTAAGACGTGATGCTAAAATAATAAAAAACAATTTATCAAGTTCGACGTTTTGCTATCGGATAAAAACAGTAATTTGATTAAGATCTACTATTTATTTGATAATTATTATTGAATTATAATTTTGACTACGGGTAAGCCCCATCAAAACTCAACCAAATTAGAAAGATCAACATCTGGCTTACATATTTTCGAAAGCTCTTCCTAAGCTAATTATGGCAATCATAACCCTAGTAGGAAAAATTAATAAATCAAAGTAAATTAAATTTTTGAAACAAAATAATACCTAGTCCACAAACTGAGTGTACCAACGAACGTAATCAATAAGAGACGCATTATTTATCTAAATTTGATCATATTATAAGTGAAATGAAGTAATAAATGTTTTTACGGAAACATGTTGGAGAAAAGAGAATCAAAATTCACCAAAGCGTGTAAGTTAAATATTATACTTTGTTACAGAAACATATTTAATCATGAGCATCATGGTTTCCCAAAGAACATCAAGGTTTAGAAAGCTAGGTCACCCGAATTTGTTTATTTTACTTGTTAGGTTACCCCTAGATAGGCACTGATTTAATAACGAGTTGGTTTTTTGTGTTAACTTTCCCGTTTTTCCATAGTTTTTTCCAAATACAAAAAATGCATTGTTTCCTCATTCCTCCAGGCTTAGGTGCGTAGCATCCCCTGTTTACTCTGGATTAGATAGTCAGCTCTGTCAATGTGTGTAGTGTCTAGTGCCATTAATATTATTGTTAGTTATCGCAATTAATATTTAGCATCCATTACCTAATATTTAGCAGATAAAATGATATAAAGTATACAATAATTTCCAAACAAGTCGTGAGTTACAAGTTGAAGACTTTTGGGATTCAAAATAAGCGCCTTGAAAAATGGTGTATAGACAAACTGGCGTTCAGCTATATACACAAGTTTGCATACTCACTAGATTGGGGTGTATAGTTTATTTATCTCTAAGATTTACGTTTCTACATTATTTTGATTGGTAAAATTGTTTCTGTTAAAATCTTTTGGATATTACATAGCTTATTTTATTATTTTGAAAAATAACTTCATTATATTTCTTTTATTTACCTTTCCGTAAAGGTGATGAATTAACTTGCAATAAGGTCCGAGACAAGTCATGTTAAAATAAGATGAAACGTTAGGGACGTAAGCGTCTTAGTTTTAGTCAATCTTATTAAATACAGAATTCATTGAAAGTGAACACTACTAATTTATCATAGTGTTACAATAGTGAATACACTGTATGGTAGATTAGATCTAAAAAACATTAAAAACACGCTAAAATGGTAGTTTCATATATTAAATATAAAAAAGTCTTATACAAAAAAATAATACTTATAATGCAGTGTATAAAAAATCTACATACCGACCAAGCGGCCACCGTCTGTTGGCGAAAATAGTGCCAAATTCTGCAGATATAGGGTGTAATGTATATGTCACAACCAGACCTCCGGACGTTAGCCTCGGTTTTCTAGACCGGAGCCGCTACTTTTTCATTCTATTATAAAAATTAAATCTTTTATAATACCATAGTTAAGATTTTAGAAATCTTTTGCCCTACAGTATAAAAGTAAACCTATAATGGGGTCTGTCCATATGTATTTATTATTGTCTGGAAAATTTTCACTATTTCTCAATTAACTATTTAATCGAGATTTTGCTAAATTGCAGAGGAGCCACTCAAGAGTTGTGCAAAATTTCTAAACTTAAAAAACTGATAAAAACTAAAAACAATAAATGTGTTATATATTTAGTCATTTCAATGCGTCGACATATCATTTGCACTTCAAAAGTAAGGAAAAAATAAAATAAAAATTACAATGTCAAATCCAAATAGAAACTGCTGATTAATATTAAAGTGTCCGATTTTCTTAGTTTTGTATGTTTGTTTCACATTCATATGGGTAAAAAAAAAGTTTCTTCGGCAAAGGAAATTTCACAGGCAACGTTCAGCCTACCTATTTAATTTAAGCTTACATTTACATACATATGTGTTCAACAAATCAATTACTTTTATTTTACTTTACATCCATTAGTGTTTCCAACCTGTGTCCTGTTTCAATTTTTTATTCAAGCCATACAATTTCCACTACTGGCTTGCTAGGCCTGTCGTAGCTACATAAGCCTCGTAGTATAACTTAAGACTAGGACAGGCACAACATTTAGTCCCCTGCCTTTAATTCATCACGGTGAAAGGGTAAAACCACATTTTACCAATGTTGCATTTTTCGACCATGCCGGGAATTTAAACACGGGACCCTTAGCTTAGTAGACAGACATGCTACTGACTGAGCTAAGGTGTCAGATACAGTAGCCACATGGCTTCTTTGGGGCTGACTGACAGCTAACAGCTGACCTTTGACAGTTAACATTTAGGTATTTACCTAAATTTTGACTGTCAGTAATGACAGCTGCTAAACACATGTTTTTGCAGATCTATGGTTCGGCGTAGGGATACATAATTTGGTCTGATAACTTTTCAAAGCCGTCAGCTGTCAACTGTGAGCTGTCAGTCAGCACCAAAGAAGTCGTAGGGCTACTGTACAAATCAATGACTACTCAATTTAAAAGGCGTCTTGAAAATGAAATAATGTGGGTGGATACAATGAAAGTAAAAATATATTTTATTAAAAATGTCATATCTTCGCAAGCATATATTTACCTTCTTTTTGTATTTGGTTCATTGACCGAGCCCAAGAGGCTCTGAGAAACTGTTTTTTTATATCGCGATAATCATACTCCTTGATGGTTTGATTGTTAAAATTTGACTCTGCTAGATGTAAGAAACATACTTATCCTCCATGGCAGAAAGTGGGAAGTCTTTAACTAAAGGGAACCTCCACATCCAAGATATGTCTGAGATGAACAAGGAATAAAAGGTTTGAAGCAGCTTGTATTTGACGTTGAAGGCAGAACCAAATATTTCTTTAAGATTCGATTGAATGAAGCAACCGAACTGCTAATATGGGATGAATCAACAATAGCTTCAAGCCATTCAATAATTGCAGTCAAACATTTGTTGCAGAAGAGGCTATAATGAATAATCATTTACCATTTGGGAGAAAAGTTTTACAACATTTGTGAACTTATAAATGTTGATTGGAAGGAACAAAATATAACAATAATTTACAAGCTAAACAAATCAGTTTATTAATATTCAAATAAGTCAATAGGAAGTACATAGAATTAGAGGTAGAAATTATTCAAACCAACCATTGTTTAAACATTAGAATTTAAACGGTTACATTAATATAAGTAATTCGACAAAGGGGCATCAGGTGTTAAACACACAGGTACACATTATAACCCACACATATAGGTCATAGGTTTAAATAAGAAAGCTTGTAACTCGTTAAAGCAGGACAGTTACTAAGTCATCAAATAGGATGAAAGGGAGCAACTCTAAGTCAATATGAATAAATGGTGGTAATCACATCTAATTACAAAATTATCATAGATAATTCTACTCCAGTCAACTGACTGTGAGGCCTTCAACTAAAGCACATAATTTCAAATATAAATAATTAAGCCACATAAATTTAGCCCAAGTTTAAGGAGCTACAATGGTGGTAATTAACATGAGCCAACTAACTTGAGTAAGCTCCATAGAGAGATAGATATTTCAATGTTATTCGCTCCTAGAAGAGAAACTATTATTTTACAACTAGTAAACGGCGAACTACCAAGAATACAGACGCTACAAGATATTATGGCCAGACAATTCCTAATTAGTACTGCCTGAGCAATCAATAGTGTATTTATTCTTTTACCCTTAAAAGAGGACAATAATACTAGACAAAATAGTGATCATTTTTGACTAACGCTAAAGATGCCATAAGGGGGCTCTACACAACAGATAAAACCCTGCGGGCCACTAATATGCACAAGTATCACTTCCACAGGTTTCGCACCGCATAGCAGTACACAGTTAGACACATCAGATACTATAGTGTCAGCTACAGATTCAATTAGGTCGTGAAACAAATAAATAAATAACCTGGTATCCTCCATTATTTTATTATATTCTTTAAACTAGCCGCAGCATGATCATATAGTCTAAGGAGTCTAATATTGGCCCTAATATTTGCGACTAAGCCTAATTGACATATAAATATAGTTAATAAAGCTATAAGCCATACCTTATGAGCATAGGAAAACAAGTCAGCAGTACTGAAATACAACAAAGAACTTACATAGAGCACAAGAGGGGTGATAATCTCCAATAATCACGCAACCTGACACTAGCGCTCAATGACGGTTGTTATATACACCCCGAATGATGCCTCTCTCATTTACTCGTCGTCTGGCCCAGGTGTTAGATGTTTTTATTTTTGTCCTCGAAGCTGA